>CANSNZ010001257.1:0-100659 GCA_947646795.1 Beta lomatogona | reverse complement strand
TTGTGTGGACCTACAAGGAGAAATCAATATTGAGAAAAAAAAGTAAGAGACCACCTTTGTATGAAAGAGGTCTTTTTCCTCCTATTACAAGAGACCTCATTTTTAACAAATATGTTTTCTTTTATTAAATAACCACCTATTGGATTAATGTGGTCTCTTATTAGTGGTCACTTTGCCCGGTTTTGTAGTAGTGTTACTTCTTCTAATGACGGACTATCTTTCCCAACAATAAAAGAAACCTACAAAATTCTCATACGATAAAGGCAAAGATCCTTAAGAGAATTAAGCGGCATCCTCATCATCTACTTTAACATCAATATTATGAAGATCTAGCAAGATAGTATTCAATTTATCTAGATGGTCCCTCGAGACATACCTTCCTGCATACGCAGGCTGAACGACGTTGCTTCAAAAGCAGACTTGTTGGTTAGAGATTTTGTCATATACAAGCTCTCCAACTGCAACCACGCACGCGGCGGCGGTTTCCTCCTCCGCAACCTCGGAATTATTTCGTCGAAAGACACAACATAATCGTTGAATGTGCCTTCTCCTCCAAAGCGGCCATCTCGGCGGTTTCGAATCCGATGACTTCTTTGCCAACGTTGCCCACAACCCCCGTTGCTTCGCAAAGCCCGCATCTTGATTTGCCACGACTCGAACTGTTTCACCCAATGAATTTATCAATTTTCACATTCATCCCATACATCTTTCTCACCCGGATCGAACACAAAGCTCTTGATACCAATTTATTATGACGGATGGGAAAAAAACAAATATTGAATGCAAAAAAAGAGAAATCACGCCGTAGTTAACGTGGTTCACCAACGGATTGTTGGCTACGTCCCACGGACAGAGAGAAGCCCGATTTATTGATCTTAGAGGAAACGGATTACAGATGTGTTGCGAACTAATCCCGTCGAATTAACAAAATTAGGTTAAATAGGCATTTAACTCGACTTAACTTAAATTCGAGTCGCCTATGAGTGTCGCCGGCCCCGCCCAGGCGCGAGTCGCGGTCGACTCTCGGCATTTGGGCGCGAGCTAAGATGCATTACCGCGAGTCGCTATATTATAGATAGCCCGATTCTCACACACTCAAGGCATACACACACACACACACACACACACACACACACACACACACACACACACACACACACACACACACTCTAGAGATGACAATTATCCATGGGTGAGTGGATTATCCACGCTCCCGCCCCGAATAAATGGTGAAAACCCGCAGTGAAGCGGGTGATGGGTGGATCGGATGATGGGTCGGGTCGGGTATGCATGATATTTCTTTGGCCCATTACCCGCTCCAGTCCATCCACCCATTAATATATCCATCCACCCACCCATTATATTGGGGGCTGGTCAAACCCGGGCCGGGCCGGGTTCGTGTCGGGCCCGGACATCAAAATTTTGCCCATGGCGCGGTCGGGGCCAGTTTAGTGCGCCTAAAGCCCGTCCCAATTCGAGCCAGCGGGCCATTTTCGAGCCAAACAAGCCTTTTTTTGTTCCATTTTTACTTAATATTGTTCACTATTTTGCTAAAAATTCAATACAGATATAAAAAAACATCCAATACAAAATCATCCCCTATTACACAATGGCTTAACTGTCGTTCTCTTACTGGAAGACACTCAATTGCCCTCAAAGTACCATATACATGATCAATGCCCAACTAGAACTGATGCCTCATTTGATTAGTGAACATTGACAAATGACAATCAAATGAGATGAAGCTCGCAATCAAAAACGAAAACCAACTATAAAAATTGCAAACTTGTAAGGGAATTAAAAAGCAAGGCACCAACCTTTAACAATGGTATATGTATATCAAATTATCACCCAATGTACTATTGGGAGTAAGCAATACCTTTTTTGAATTTTGGTAATGTCTCTCTCCTCATTAACTGTGTGCAGCACGCCACTTTGTCTTTTCCTATTTCAGATTTTCTTTTTTTTATAAAAATCCCTTTATGCCTTAAGGCTTTACTTTAGCAAATGGACCAGCAGCAGCACAATACCCACGCAAGCCCAAAACAAAACCCTTTTGCTGACTTATATTCACGGGTCGGGCCAAAAAGCGGGCCTGCATGTCTGCCCAGCTTCGTGCCACATTTTGGTGCCTAAACCCGTTGATTTTTCCCGCGGGCCGGGCTCTGTCTGATCAGCTCTACATCATATATATATATAAGATTGGTATTTAGTCGTTTTATTGTTAATCAATGAGACTAAGATTAATTTTTCACAAAATTAATTTCTTCAAAATTGTTAAGTCTAAAATAATTGTTAAGCCTAAAAAATAGTTTTTTTTTCCCTATTATCACCGTTTCCCACCCGCCCCACCCGCGGTTGATGAGTGGAGCGGATATGGATGAAGTTTTTGGCGGGTGATGGATGGTGTGGATGGAGATTTGGGTCGCGGGTGATGGGGCGGATGGAGGTCCACCGACCCATCTCCGATCCATTGACATCCCTAATACACATACGATTGGATTGTAACTTTATTTATTAATAAAATTAATGATTGATATTTATTTGGTCAATTTATTTAAAATTCTTAAAAAAAACATAATTTTTTAAATAATATATTGCTCTACTTATACATACATAATCTTGATCATTTTTCTCCCTGATTTTCAGGCAATTTCATTAGATTTCATTTTTGGGTTACCTTTTTCAAAAAGTCTTAATTATAAGATGAATAGGAATTTTTGTTATATTACATAAAAAAGAGCAAGTTGATTTTAAATATTCTTTAATCAAGTGATTAAAATCTACCTAAAATTAATTTTTTTTGATTAATCAACGATGTATCATATTTTTATATAGTTTTTAGGTGCATTTAGATTGCATTTTAGGAGCATTTAGGTATATTGTAGTTCATAATTGCATATAGTTATTTAAGTTACAAAATATTACTCATTTTGTGTATTTTTGGTGTTTTTTTTTTATGAATTTTAGGTATTGAAAATATAATCGGAGTATTATTGGACAAGTTTGAGTATTTAGGAGCAACTGGAAGGAAGTTATGTTAATAAGGATCTTTATCTATATCTTTGAGTGCAAATTGAAACTAAATCAAAGTTGGAATTTAATATCCCTTCAAAAAAAGTTGGAATTTAATAAAAGAATTATGAAAGTTGAGTCATGTTTACCCTTTTATCCATAACTTCTGATTCGATAATGATAATTGGATGATTCCAGCGGCATTGAAAACTAGACTTGAAGAGCTTTCCAATGATAGATTGAGTTATATTCTAGGAGATATGGGATTTGCAAGTTCGCATTGTTTTGCTGAGGCCTCCTATGCGCATGCAGATTTGTGAATTCCGTCTATTTACTGATTTAATTGACTTTTCTTATATTGTAACTTAATTTCATACTAGTATAGGAGATATAATTTCATATTAGAGGACTTTTGATTAGGTCAGGAGATCTTATTCATTATTCAAAGTACACGTTCTTTTTCTCTTTTAGGCTCTCTCTAGTTTTTCCATATTTACCTTAGTTTACTTTTTATGGCAATTTGGAGATTCAAGGTTGTGTCTTTGATCAAGATTTCGGATTCATCTTCCATTCAAGCATTGTTAATTGAGTTTTATTTTTTCCTTCTCTTTGTTTATTTTAATTATGTTTTCAATTAAGTTTGTTGATGTTTTTATTGCTATGATTAATGAGTAGCTTTTTTTATCTAAGATTGAGTTGAGCCCTAGCATGGATTGATCATATAGATTTTCTCTAATTCCTATGTTGTTGAATTATATGATTAGGGTTTGATAATATTATTTTTGTTGTCAAATTTGCATCTTGTTTTAACCCTAATTTTATATTATTAATAGAACCTTGCAGTTGAAATTAGGAGTTATATATTTATTGCTAAATTGTTATCTTACTAATATATAAAGACAAATGTTAGTATATAAGATGTTGAATGTGTAAATGTCTAAATTCAAAATATCAAAAGTTTATAATTGGCTAATGAATAATTTAACGAAATCAAAGGTCAAGGTTATGCATTAGCATGTGCAAAAATCAAAGTGTACGTATCAATTAGTATAAAAATAGAGGAAATTATCCCTATGTTTATAGGGGTAATTACTAATTCGTTGCTTTGGCTAGGGTTTCAAATTGAATTGGGGCTTTTCTGTGTGAGTTGCTTTTCGTTCGCATTAAATGAGTTTCAGAGTGAGTTAGAGAGATGGAAGAGTTTTTTATGTGTTAATGTGAAGTCTTTCGTGTTCAGAGTGGTAATTATCCTTCTGGGTGCCAGTAATTGGCGTGTTAATCTCATTTGGGCTAAGCTTTTGGATTTGCAGGCATTTCTCGCATATAATGCTATGGTAAGTTACTCTAGTACCTTTGCTTGCTTATTTGGTATACAGTTGGGGCATGCAAACCCCAAGTCCTATATATACATGTGTGGGAGGTCTTTGAGGTATTCATTTATCCCATTCACTTTTCTCTCTTTGCTTTGTCTGGCTGTGTTATTTTGATCTTTGCTCCTTTTGGTCTCTGTATGGCTAATAATCCCACTTTTAAAGATGTTATTTTGTCCAACTCTGATGTGGGAGTTGGAAGAGATTTGGTTGCTTGGTCTGATAGTGATCCATCTGTTCATCATACTGAGCTCCCTCCCTTTGTTCATGTATCTCCTGCCCAGCCTGGTATTGTATGTGATCCCCCTCTTTCTGTTAATTTTGATGAATCTTTTGTTTTAGATGATTTGTCTCAAGTGAAAAATGATGTTGATGAATTATCTAAGTCTTGTCTTATTGGGAAAATGTTGGGTGTCCCCTTGGATATTCGTACAATTGTTGCTAAAACTAAGGCTGATTGGAAATTCCTTAAGGGGGAGGTGGATTATTTGGAGATGGGTAATCAATGGATTTTGCTTAAATTTTCTAATCCAAGTGACATGATTATTGTATGGTCTGATCGCCCCAGGCATGTTCAGGGGGCTTTGTTTGTGCTCTAGTCTTGGAAACCTGACTTTGATCCTTTTTTGGAGGAGTTGAAGTGGGTGGATTTATGGGTTCGTATTCTAAGGTTCCGTGTTGAACTGCTTAATTTTGATTCTGTAGCAAGTCTATTAGCTTCTAACAATGTTGGTGCATTGGTTAAACTGGATTCTAGGTCTCTGCTTAGACATAAAATTAGGTTTGCAAGGGCTTGTGTGAGGGTTGATATATCTGAACCTCTGTTAGAATATGCTGAAATTAAAAGGGTGGGTGGAAAGACTTGTGGTTATATTATATGGTATGAGAATTTCTCATCAGGTTGCTCTTTCTGTGGTTGTGATGATCACAGTATTGACAAATGTATCTTCTTGTCTGCTCCTAAGAAAGAAGTGAAGATTTGTTTGCTGAAAAATTCTAAACAGAAATTCCTTACTGACATTCTATCTAAAGGTCATAGGCATGAAACTGCTGTCACTTGGGTTGAGCAGGCCAATCTTGTGCCAGCAAAGCCTAAGTCTTTGGGTAGGAAGTTGCCTTCCTTTCATAATGCTGCTGGTAAAAAGTTTTTTGCTCCTGTTGTCAAGAAAGCCTCTGGTATTAATGCTTTAGTGGGTGATGCAGTCTGGTTTGGTTTTTTGTGGGAATGGTCTGTTTTCTCATTGTTTCGGGGAGGCGAATCACGCGGCAGACTTCCTGGCTCACAAAGGTCACTCCTGTGGTTCTCTCCATCGCTGGTTTAAACTTCCTAACCTAAACTTTCTCTCTATCATCCGAAAGGATGTTTTAGGTTGGTCCTATTTAAGGGACTAACCTAGTTTTTCTCTCTTGTTTTTTAAAAAAAAGAGTATAAAAACATAGAGAATAATTAAATGACATGGGTACCATGGATCAGGGTGATCGATTGGGCCCATTTAAAATATTATATGGATATGATATTCCAAATGTTCATTTCTAATTTAGTTTGTGCCTTTGTGACCATTCTTTTTATTAGCGTATGGTTGAAACATTTTGTTTTAGAATCTACACGTATCTGTTTATTATTAGAGTCAATTCGTTTTACTAGATTTTAAATGAACTCGATACATGCTTTGAATGTCAAAAAAACATGTACGTCAACCAATCTAAAAGAACATAAAAAGTAAGGGTATTATAGATTATGTAGCAGAAGTTTATATAAATAATAGAGATAAAAACCTTGACCCTCCATCTAAAAGTCTAAACTTAACCAAGAACATGATATTCTAATTTCTACCGAACCCTATAACCTATGACTAGATATGATAATCCAGTCCAGATCCGACCCTAGTCCGCTCCGATCCGAAGGAAAAAATTCGAGCCGACTCCGACAAAAAAATAATCTGAATCCGACTCCATTTAAAAAGTTTGACTCCGAGTCAGAGGAGGGTCAGAGTCGAATCCCATTAAAAAATCCGACTCTGACTTTAAGACAATTAATTCTTTTTATATTTATATTAATGTATTATGTATGTATAATCTGACTCTGAATTTGAGGCAATTGTATTATATAAGATTTTTCCATCAAAGAAATTATTGTTAAAAATAATAGTAATGTTTAGATTATTTGTACTACATAAGATTTCCATATAATTATGAAAAAAAAAATAGTAATAATCAGATTATTTGTATTATAGAAGATTTTTCTATTAAAAAAATCGGGAGAAAAAAAGTCGGATCGGAGTCAGATGTAAGGATTTTAAGTCGGATTGGACTCGGATTTTCAGAGTCGGAGTCGGATTATGCATAATCCGATCCAAGTCAGACCCGTTGCCATCCCTAGCTATGAGTTATGACCAATATAACGAGTACACAAATACACAATAATATAATGATTCATCTCATTATCCGAAAGAGTATTATTCTTCTTACCACGGGGTTCTCTGAGAGGGTAGCCCAAAAAAAATAAAAATAAAAAAGACGGAGGGAGTATCTATCTATACTAATAGATTAAAAGACGTGTCTGACAACGTATACACGCCACGTGTTCTCTTACTCTACTATAATTGTCCAATGTGTACATATGTCATGTCAACTAACAAAACTAAACTGGCTTGCAACAAGATTTGAACCCATGACATCTTATTATTATACATAGCACAATTACCATTTCAACCAACTTTTAATCATGCTTTAAATGTCTACATTATTATATTTGTACCTTTTAAATATTGAGTTTTCTTTATTATATTTTAATGCTAATTGAAAAAAATACATATCAAGTTCGAAAAAAAAAATAGCACCTGGGGTAACGCCTGAGCCCAAAAATAATAGTTATGAGTTTGTAAACTTTTTTTTTTTTAATAAAGGTAAGAAAAGAACACTAGGCTACCCTCCTCTCAAGGGGAATATCTAATGTGTCGGATACAAGAATTGAAGTAAGAGAATATTTATTACAAGGGGACACATCGAAACTAGAAAACACTAGACCCTACATTGGCTATCCATTCAGCAGCACGATTAGCTTCTCTGAACACATGACGAATTTAGCAAGAGGCAAATTGAGTGAGCATCATCTTACAATCCGTAAGAATATTAGCAACCTTCCATGGGCGTTGATGACTAGCAGGTTGTCACCTTCAATAATGATGTTCTGACTACCCGAAGTAAGGCTAACTTGATACCTTGATGAAGAGTTGTGGCTTCTGCAATGAGAACAGAAGTGTGGCCTAAATTGAAAGCTTTGACGTGCAATAATTGACCTTCATAATTTCGGATGATAATACCGGCCGCTACATCCGAGCCGCAAACCGAACCATCGAAGTTTAATTTGAAGAAAGTTTGAGGAGGGGATTCTCGAGGCTATAAGGGTAGCCGAGGGAAGAGGGGTACCGGGGGGAAGCTCCTCTAAGAGGAGAACCAATAGCATGGCAAGCATCCACTTGTGGCGGCACATCCATTCGTCATGAGCAATTTTAGCAATGTGAACAATACGTTGAGGGCACCACTTTTCTTGATTGAAAATCATAGAATTTCTCTCTTTCCAAATACTCCAAAAAAGATAAAAGCATTTTGGCAAGGTACGCTTGCCTTTGAGGTCTTGCAATAATTGTAACGTGGAGGGGATGGCCATTGGTGGAGCGCACCAAGAAGTAACTTCTACGACGCTCCAAATATTTTGTGAGTTTGGGCAAGTGAAGAGTAAGTGATCAACGGTTTCGGCTTCGAATTACAACGACGACAAAGATTCGTTGGTAAAATTTTCCTATTAAACAAGCGTGTCTCTGGTGGCAAGGCTATTGTGGCATATTTGCCAAATAAAAATTTGTAATTTGGGCGGAATTTCCAACTTCCAAATCCATCTAAAAGGCCAGGGAGGGTTTTTAAACAGATCATGAGCTAACCAAGTAGCAGATTTTACCGAGAAGTCACCACTCGAGTAGGTCCCCAAATTGGAACATCAGGAATGTGATTAATTGGAAGGAGAATCCCTTTGACTTTAACAAGAAGGTGATGGGGCTAAATGGGTTTGTAAATTGTCCGTCATACACGGGTATTATAATCGTTTTACTACTATTTCTTATGTTGTATACAGTAGAAAATACAAAATACTTAAAGTTGTGCTGGCATTTTTGCAAACCAAAAGACTGAACATTTTACCTAATCCGTAGATGGTGCACACACTAGTACATAGAGCATGGTGCGCACATGTACATGAATAACAAGCCAAATGTACATAGATAACAAGTCAAATGAACACATGTACATTGATAACAAGCCAAATGAACATATGTACATCTTTGTTGGTAATGTTCACTAGTATTAGTCTTTATGTACATGTCTAGTGCTTGATGTTCATTGTGCATATGGTCCTCTCTTCAATACGTACGTGTATATGTACTACTTTGCACATTTTACCAATATGTTTTTAACGAATTTAGCTTAAGTGAGGAGAAGATAAAGTAAGAACTTAAGACTTCTTGGCTCCTAAAATATCTCCACTCAAAACTCAAAGAGGCATTATGACTTGAAATCAATCCATCGGGAAAAGATAAGAACCCCCTGGTTAGTATGGAGAGACGAAAAATCAATCAAAATTCCTTGGATCTTTCTTATTCTTCTTGTTTCCCTTGTGCACTGAGAACTGTTGCCTGCAATGTGCAGTTTATGACATATACTAACGTTGGTTTAAGTTACCTATGAGAGAAGTTGTATTAGAAAACCACAAAGAATACCACTATTCAGTCAAGCAGAATTGCCAGACACAAATCCCCCCAACCACAGGGTCCAACACTCGAAAATTTGTTTTTATTCCCTCATTTTTTTCGCTGTTATCTTTTTTTTATGTAACCTATGCATATAGTTCATCAACGTTGCATTCTCCGAGGGAAGGCCTTGATGCTCCGAGGAGAACCACAGTTGCCTTCAGCAAGAACCACTCTATCGTTGGCTGCCATGTGGGAAATGATCTTGTAGATCATCTCAATCTGCAGATCAACATGGTACAACAAAGTCCGAATTAGAATTCACTCTAATTGGGTACAAGAGCTCGTTGTATCATTTTAAAAAGCATGTGAGCGGGGGAGAGCGATTTACATCGTCAGGGCAATGGCAATGCTCAGCCACTTCTTCAATCGTCAATGGCTCAACAGGCTCCTTGCAACTAAAATCAAATAAAGAACTCATTAGTAGCAGAACAGCGATATACCCACTAGTCCAGAATGATGGTCAAATACACTCTTTTAGGATGTCCACAGCTAGCTGCCACCTTTTGTACAGTAGCAGCGGCTGATTATTAGATTCCGAATTATTCAATACTGAAATAAAGTAATTGGGATGAAGTAGAATTGCTCCAACTAATATAAAGGATCTTTACGGAAAATCATGATATATCTCCAAGTATGAGGGTTAAGACATTGTGACAACTAACTATAGATGGATGGAGAAATAAGGAAGAGTCAGGTAAACACACCTCGCCTCGTTGAGCACCGCCAGAACCCGTTTCTGAAGAGCTAATACCTCTGCTGCTGCTTTTTTACCCGCCTCCACACCTAGTAATTTGGATCCATATGCATGCAGATAAGAATCAAGATAAAAAGGTTTATAGGTAAACAGATTCCTCGTTTTCTTAGATAATTCGAATTGGTTGAAGGCATTTCACAGTGAACTCATTTTCGTTGATAGCACATAAATTACCTGGTTGGTGATATGCATTAATGTTGACTAGTGAAGCGTATAGCCCAACAGCTCGTTCATATAGTGCTACCATTGCGCCAACTGACCTAGGTGTCACTTCTTGAACAGTGACAGATATAGATTCACGATTATTTGCATATAGAGCTGACCTTGTCCCCTGCAAAGCAATTCAGACATCAAGATACTTGACAAAATAAGCCCATTTTATGAAGCAAAAAGAGTTGGCAGCGGGCAATCTTCCAATTTTATCAGCATGCAAGCTGAAAATGCCCTCTAACTAATTGGAACAGCCATTATGCAATCTCAAATATAAGAATGTGATACTCCTACGGCTTGTTTGTTTAGTGGTCATAAAATATAAATGGTGGTAATGGTAACGTATTGTAGTATAAATTTGTATAGAAAATTCCATGTCATTAACCATGGTAATGCTATCTCATCCCCACATATCCATTTTCTTCCTAAAAATTTCATCACCATTCATTACCACTTGGGAAGGTGGTATTGGATGTTAATGGAAATTTATAAAGGAAAACTCATGTTTTGTGATGAAATTTCATTACCATGGGTATTGATATTAGAATTTCTTTACAAATTTACACTAAATTACATTACTATTATCACCATTTATGACCACTAACCAATTGGGTGACCACTAACCAATTGGGTCGCTAGTGCCCTACACCTGATAATACCAATCACAGGAGAGAGCTTTGTGAAAGTAATTCAGTTGATGACATGGCAATAAACTTTTTGCCAAAAGATTAAGTATTAAGAGACTAAAGAGAGTGATTGGTTGAGAGGAAAAACATTTTCTAGGAGAAGTTGCTTTCCCATTTTCTTTTGTTTGATTTATGAAAGGTGGAAAACAGTTTTCTTATGGATAGAGAATAGTTCTACCAAACAATTTCCTTTCTGAAGGAAATGCATTACCAGGCTAGTCAAGCAACAATACCAAGAAATCAGCTTCCTGAATAAAAGAATCTCCCATAAAAGAAATAAGGCCGGGAAGTTCAAAGAAAACAGCACATTGTCCACCATACTCAATGAGGTACTCCAAAAAGATCATTGTCATGAAAAATGCAACTAACATTGTGAAGTTCAATTTCAGAAGCTTAACCTGTAACATTCCAAAGAGATAATCACCACATGTGACACCTGGTTCAA
Source organism: Beta lomatogona (assembly GCA_947646795.1). NCBI lineage: Eukaryota > Viridiplantae > Streptophyta > Magnoliopsida > Caryophyllales > Amaranthaceae > Beta > Beta lomatogona. The sequence goes on along the minus strand of CANSNZ010001257.1, from coordinate 89,374 downwards.
GCTCCCAGTCATGACCTGGAGGTCTATCACGCAGTACTTCAATAAATGTGGCAAAGAAGTTATGCACACCATCCCTCAATTGTTGAATGTAACTGCAAAAAGGTAATCCAATCAGGCCAGGCAGTCCTGAGACAAAGTGCTGCCGTATAGTAGGCTCAATTTAAGTCCAATAATCCAGTGTTGGTGCATCATTAAACATTTTGCCAAAACTTACGCATGCTGATCTGTGCTTCCCTTGTTTCCATAGACAGTAAGCCCCTGGTTCACCTGTAACAATAGAGAAGACAGCCATTCAAGCAGCTCCCAAGAAAACCAGATGTCTAGATGAACGCAATATTAAATGAGAAACAAAATTGTTTGCTCTATGAATCATCCACCATGGGGGAGTGGGGACTTAGCACTAAACATATCTGCAGATAGGGAAACAAATGTCTCCTTGCAGACTTGAAGTTGCATTACAAGTGAAATAGATATTTTCATATGAGATCACCAATTAGAGCTTAATTCATTTATTGAGGGCCCTGCGGCATTAGTACATGTGATATCTTGAATTTTTTATACACATGATGTTCCCATTAAACCTCTTCAATAAATATAACCTTAATTGTGAAGCTATTTCAACGCAGGTGGAGCTCACTCCATAACTGTTGCTATACGAAGATTCAGACGAAAGAATTAAGTCACTGGTCGTACGAAAGAAGGCACAGATCAGCGGGGAGATAAGAAAAGGTCTGTTATTTTCTTACAAGCTGCCAGTTGGTAATTTAAATTATGCAATCCCCACAAGTACAACTACTGCTGGCTCATGATGTCTATCCAACTGGCATAATTTCAGGCAAAGGGACATAATATTAAACTTTTTTTTTTTGGTAGAAACATAATATTAAACTTAGTGGAGACAATTTGCAAATAATCCCAAGTAAACAGTCTTTTATGATATTGAACTTGAACATCACAAATTATAAATTATTCAACAAGCATACCCGATTTCCATCGAGGTCAAACTCCTTTCCAAGTGATTCCATGACCAGCTGTTGCAGATATCGGCTAAATAGTAATAGACTGTCCTTGTAAGGAAGGACAACCATATCCTGCAGAATAGAAAAAGAGTATGATAGAAGCAAAATCACCAGTTAGTTGCATCGAACTGCAACAACTTCAAATCTGCAGATAACATGCAACCTTTATAACACTAAATACCTTGGAACCGACACCATCTGAAGCCCAGTACCAGCACATAGCCAGCAATGCAGCCGGATTCTCTCTGAGCTGCAACAAAGATCATGCAATTAGAAAACATGGGAATGGCGACAAAATCAATATCGCAACCAAGTAAAGGGAATTCAGCCCTATCTAATAAGACATATATGAATGTCATCTAGAGATCTTCATACAAAGAAGAATAGAATCACAGCTCTAGTCATAATAGAGGTATGAAATAAGGACAATATCTAGAGTCAAATAACATTTTACTGCATCTTATATCCTTCATAAAGCATATTATAGTATTGGTAATTTTAAGATAAGCTCACAAGTACAACAGTTAGGAAAACATACCACAGGAATCCTAGTTGCCTCATCCATTAAAGCTGCACCAGCAAGCATTTCTTTTATGTCAATACCCTGCAGAACAATGGCTTTAGAATGGGTACATAATCTGAAATAAGTAACATTTAGATACGATCGCTGACCTGAAGTGCAGCTGGAAGTAGACCTACTGCAGACATTTCAGAAGTTCTACCACCCACCCAATCAAACATGGGAAATCTAGCTAACCAGCCTTCAATTCGTGCTGTGTTATCTAACAATGAGTTTTCTTGTGTAATAGCAACACCCTGCAAGAAAGCAATTTCACTATCAGAATAAGTTCTATTATCTAAGTGCAATAGAAGTAAATGCGTTCTTATCTTACCACTAAAGAAGGACTTCCAATCGAGAAGCTCATAATATGTAAAAAAATCACACACATGAAATCATAGAAACATAATTTATAGCCCTTTGAAAGACCAGTTTATGGAAAATTTATTAACAAAAGATCTCGAAAACTAACGGCAACGGCCAAGCCAAAGACAAATCAGAAATTGATGTTTTCAGCAGACAACTATGACAATAAGTTAAGAACAAGGACCTGAGATCAAAACCTGTTTTGCAAATTCCAATCCAGCTTCACGGAAGGCCTTTTGTACTTCCAATAGACCATTTCTTGTTTCTGGTGTACCACCACTCTGATGATCAGGAAGAAATTCATCCAAGGCAGCTAGTTGAGATTGACATCAAAGGAACTCACGTGCATTTCAAAAGAAGAAAATTTTAAACAAACCTTTGATATAACGATTACAAGTGTTGAAGCTAGCTCAGGACCAAGCTGTGCAATTTGATGATCAATGCCAGCTGGGTCTGTATTGTCAATAAATCTTATCTGCATGGAGTACAACATCACATGTTCACAACTAATAAAGAAAGTGTAAAGCAATAACTAGAAAAAGAGAAAGTTACGCAACAGAAGTTGATAAACTCTCAATAAAGAACCACAGAGGATCGCAACCAATAATGAGCAGAAAAGGGCTAATGCAAAAGCAATGAAGCTACTGTGCATGGACATATTATCAGATACCTTGAGGGGAGGATTGTCAGGAGCCAATGCCTCTGCAACAAACTGAGGCCCGAGCGCTGAACCACCAATTCCCACAGACAGTATTTGGGTAAATCGTTCTCCAGTCGGGGCTCTAATCTGCAACACTTAAGTGTGGATCATGATACCAAAAAGTCCAAACATAACATCCATGAAACAGAAATTGTACAACCATGATGAGCATTATAACTTTTCACAAAGCCAAAAAGCAACTCTTATCCTACACAACACATGCCTTTTGATCAGCACAACCACAAAAAATCAATGACATCATTCTTCAATTAACATATTCAATTCAACTTGATGTACATTCTTAACACTTCCTATGTTATTCATCATTCATCTGGACCTCCACAAAGTTGATCTTGATCATTCACACTCAATTAACTGCCATGATACATCTTTTCACCTCCAACTTCCATCAATATCCAATTCACTTATCCTCAAAAATTCCGAAACCTACATAAACATTTACATGTAGGCAGCTTCTACTAAAAACAGTAACACCCTTTTTCAGGTTGTACTACTTACTAAGACAACCACACATTTGATTGATCACAAACAATCACACTTCTCTGTCAATCTACAAATCTTCCACTTCTCACATACAATGGTTTCACAATTCACACAACCAAAAATCCGCCCTTTAAGCCGCAAATACCACCTCTCTTTTCTTTTAAATACAACATTTGCCTTTCTGGTGAGCGTTTTCTGGTGAGCGGATTAAAATAATCAAATGTCGCATCTAATAAAAAAAAACCGACGTAGTACTAGCATATAACAACTCTAATCAAGATTAGCTTAAACCCAAGTTCATTTAGCACACAAGATCAAATAAAAAGCACAAACCTTGGCAGAAATAACATCATGAGCAAAATCCCAAACACGATCAAGAGTATCATCAATCTGTGTCTTCAAAAAAGGGGTAGGAGCAAGACTTGAATTCCTCAACCAATAATGACCCACCATTCTACCTTCATCAGGGTTAGCAATGGAGCCATTTTCAAGTTCCTCCATTGTTTTAAAAGCTTTCATAAAACGGGGCTCCATTTCCTTAACAAACTCATCAGTAAACCCGATTCTACTCACATCCAAGTAAAGGCCCAATTCTTTGTGCTGGTACAACCAGTCCACGTAGCGGGCCCACAAGGCCCGTGGGTCTTTTTCCAAAAGCCCATCAAGTTTTTTTCTTCTGTAAAGAAGGAAGATTGTTATTGTTAGAGGAAGAAGATGAAGTTGAGAGATCAGATGAGATGTCACGGGCCAATGATGAAATGGGCCGAAAAGAGAGAGATTTTGGGCCTGTAAGGGCGTGTTTGGTGGAGGTGGAGGTGGAAATTTTGGGTTTGAGAGTTGTTGAAGAGTAGAGATTTGAGAGTGAAGAAGCCGCCATTGTTGTTGACTCTAAAAACTTTGATGTAAACGAGGAAAGAGAGAGACTTGTAGAAAAGGAGGTTTTATTTAGGCCATTTTTTGAGTGGTTGGTGAGATGATATTTTGATGTGTGAAAAAAATGGAAAGTAGTGAATGTCTCAAATTTAGTTGAAGCTCAGATTTTCAGGAGAAAGTATTTTAAATGCAGGGAAAAAGAGAGTGAAGGGGGAGAATAGAAATGGTTTTGTGGCAAACAAAGGAGGTTGGAGATTCTCTGGCTTTTTGTGAATGCTAAAGGTTTGGATTGTTTGTATAAAAATGATATGAAATGAAATAAAAAGGGGGTGGGTTGAATATGATTTTATTGTTTTTAGGCTGCTAAATGCCTAAATGTTGATGGTTTCTGTACCTGTCATGTTTGATACCGACTTTGATTCCTATATGCCTTCTCTATGGTGCATGACTTCATGGTGATTTTTTCATTTGTTTCCCCTTCAGTCCTTTGGGGGTGTTTTTATTGAATTTGATTGAACTGAACTGAAAAAGTGAAAAATAAGTCTAAAAAGAAAAGGATCTTTCTATAAACTCTTTAATAATTTTTAGAGCCATATATGAGAAAGTAATGTGTTGTTAAGTGACCAACTAATTATTTTGTTTTCCTTTCTTTTCCATTCAATTTTTCCTGTCTAAATAAGAGGTAAATGGAGAATGAATTTACTAAAAGACAAAAAACGGATAACTTGCTAGCGTTAGCTATATGACCTAATAGAGAAAGAAGTCTAAGATATCTTTTTAAGTTAATAAGTGTGAAACTGTACTTGTCACAAAAAAGTGAATAAGTGTAGAGAAAATAGTTTATTTCATAAGGTTGTTTTTCATTCAATGAGTATAAGAAGCGGGTGGGTAAGGTTCGGATGGGTACAATCTAATATCCACATTCGCCCATTACTTATGACGGGTGCGATGTTCATCCCTATTATTGTCCATCACTTGCAAAACTTCCTCCCATCCCCGCCTGACTGGAACATATGTCAGGTGGTCTCTACGAAACCCGCGCCACTGACACGGCCTAGCTAAGCTACCCTCTTATTGCATTTTAATATTATTAGTAAAGCAAATCTAAGAAGCACCCAATAAAAAGTTGGAGACAAATGACCTTTTGGACGCATGAAGGGTGTAGGGTAGGCTTGAGCAACTTGAAGGAAGGCAAACTTGAACAGATTGAAGGCTTGATTTGTTTAATTGAAGGCAGACTTGAGCAAATCAAAGAAATGCTTGAATTGTCTCCATATTGTTTCCAAACAGGATCATAGTAATGCTTTATTACTTTATGGTTAGATTATCAGTAGATATTCATGATATTATTGATTTTCTATTGTTAATTGATACTTTAATGATTCTCTATTGATTATATATTTTATGATTTTAAGTTAAGTACGTGTTAATGGTTTTTCTCATTCATTTAACCTAGAGCTAATAAAACTTAGAATGATTGATTGATTGTCTAAAAATAAGACGGACTTTTATTGATGTGTGCAAACAATACAAACTGAATTATTGTTATACTACCTCTGCTTTTAAATATTAGCTACACTTTGACTTTTGACATTATTCACAAACTTCAATTTGACAATCGTTTGTGATTTATTGATAAGGAAAAATGATCTTGTTTGATTCATCTTGACATATACTTTTAGAATATCAATTTTTCATAATTCTTTCACATACAAAATGAGAGATATTAATGCTCAAAGTTTTGCATCGGCATGCATGAAAAGTGTAACTGTAACTATTTTTTTAAATAATAGAGGTAGTATATGATATGAACTTTACTCTTAATCATGCAAAATAATATGGTGCTCATGGACACAAATGTTCCAAACAAATTCAATTGGAATTTTTTAAATAAATTCAAAAAAGTAAAGAGAAAATCACATACATCAACATATTCAAAGTGAAAAAAAAGTTTAATACCTAGTTTATGATTCATAGCAAATAATTCAGCTTGTATAATTGTGCAAACATCAGTGAAGATTCTTATTATTTTTACCCGATTTTCCATAAAATTACTATTGCATATTGCATCTGACAACTTATTAATGATAATTATATATTTCCTAGAAAAGAATAACGAGTAAACTCTATATATAACACTAAAATGAGAAACTCCAAGTTTATATTTATTATATGTAAATAATGTATAGAATATCATTGTGTCAATTTTGGTAATATTGAAAAAGCTAACTTTCGAAAATACCCTATATCTAATTGTGAATTTTTTTACCAAAACACTGCAATCTTTTAATTTTCCTAAATTACAGAAATGGCATTGTGATGACTAAGAATATATTATTATCACAAATATGTTATAGAAGTATTAAAATATAATTGATATCTTTAGGATATTATTATCAATGTTACTCCGTATATGAGGATTTATTCCTAATAAGTGTTTGCTTAGCATCAAAAAATTGTTTTGACGCAATAATCCTATATACTTTTTAGTTTTTAGAGGGTTGCAACATTTTTACTTTTGCCCAATTCATATATCAACGGTAACTGGAAAATTTTGACAAATACGACCTCCGTATCTTTCTTGCTAGTTGCACCATTTGTTTATTACTTCAACCCGCTTCTTTAAACAAAACTATCTCTAATGGCTTATGTTGGAGACTAGTGTATTGATGATGTGGATGCATGTATGCCACATCATCCTGTAGTTAGTTAGTTAGTTTACAGGTTGTTATTATTGCTAACAACCTACTATATATAATATGAACATAACATTATCTATAGCTTGTAAGAATCCATTCTATTCAATACAACACATTCTTCCAGCTTATTTCTCTCTCTAAAATCATTTTCTCTGAATTCATAAAGCTAAACTTCATGAAATAACATGGTATCAAAGCTGAATCACGCATTTAAGTACATTTTTTCGCTGAAAATTCTTGAAATTCTTTGTTGTTTTTGGTTCATCTGGAAGTCCGAAGTTAATCGAAGAAAATTTGCAGCTGAAATTCATCAATTCAGGTGTATTCAATCAATTCTCACTCTTGTTTCCTGCTACAATTGCTTAAATACTTCATTTGAGCTTTAAATCTGTTCAATTTTTCCTTGAATTTGTGGATTCTTGTTGAATCTTAATCTAGCTGTTTTTTCTGATTGATTTCTTCTGAAATTTCTGTCAATTTCTAAGAATTGAAATTGAGGTTGCTGATCATTTGTTCTCAATACTCTGGATAATTCCGTATGTCATTCTATCATTCAATTCTGCCACCTGCTTACTGATTCCTTTTATCATTCATTCTTGATTACTCAGACATTCTTGCAATCAATTATTCTATTCTTGTCTGAAATTTCTCAAACACAAATTTAATCATGCCTGTTGACGCAAATACATCTTCTAGTTGCCTTTGAATCAAAATCCTACTAGTATATATTACATTCATCCATTTGATGCTAATTCTGATCAATTAGTATCCTTCAAGTTTAATGGTGAAGGTTATACTAGTTGGGAAAGAGTAATGTTGTTCACCTTATCAACTAAAAATAAGGCAGGTTTTGTTGATGGAGTTTATAAACCACCTACTGATGAAACTACTGATGAATAAAAGTCTGGTCTAGATGCAATGATTTAGTATGTTTGGATATTATTCAACCTTGATGAAACCATAGCTGGTAGTGTTATGTTTAGGAGAACTGCTAGGGATATTTGGATGGATCTTGAGTAGGGATGGCAACGGATCCTGGACCCGGGCCGGATCCGTGGACCCGGATCCGTATTTGCGGATTTGGGTCCTAAAATTTCAGACCCGTTGGATCCGGGTCGGATCCGGGTCCTACCTTCAGATCGCGACTCCGGGTCCGAATCTGTGCCGAGACCCGGATCTGTGGACCCCTTTTTCTTTAAAAAAAGTAGTTGGGCACTTGGGCTGCTGGGCTTCTAACTTCTAAGCCACTAGGCGCTGGGTTTTAAATTGTTGAAGGCTTAGAATTGGACTGTTGGAGGCAAAACTTGGAGGTTGGAGCCCAGCCAACTTTTTTTTACAACGGATCTACGGATCTAGGTTCGGGTCTTGTGTCAGACCCGGATCTGCGACCTGACGGTAGGACCCGGATCCGAATCCGGGCCGGGTCCATGGTCCATTGCCATCCCTACTTATGATGTAGCAACTTCCTAAAGTCACTGAGGCTTATAGGATGTTTGCTCAGGAAGGGAAACATAAGGAGATCTCTCGTGCGAAGATCTTCACATTACGAATCAATGACATTTGTAGCGAGATAAATGAAGGTACAATGAATCAATGTTTTCTAATATGAAGCACAACAACAGTTTCAAAAGATCCAACACTTCTAGAGGTTCAAGAGGATCTAAAACTGACAAACCAGAATCCAAATACTACTGCACACATTGTGAAATCCCAGGACATAGCATTGATAGATGCTTTAAGGTTCATGGTTATCCAGCCAATTTTAGGGGGTTTAAAGATAAGAGAATGGCATCTTTATCCTCCACTGAAGCATCTGCTATGGATATTGATGATAAACCTGGACCTTCCTTGTCTATGGATCAATACAATCAACTCATGAGCATGCTCAAGTCTTCCCAGTCCAACACCAACACAACTCCTAGTCATGCTATGATGGCAGGTAATAGTTTGTGTTTTCTCTCTTGCTCTGACTCTAAGTGGTTACTTGACAATGGTGCTACAAACCACATTTGCTCTGACCTAAGTTGTTTCTCTGATTATAACACAATACATGAATCTGAAAATTTTATCACTATACCTGATGGAAGTAAAGTTCCTGTGTGACTCATTGGTACTGTGAAGTTAAATGATGACATTATGCTCCATAATGTTTTACATGTACCTCAGTTTAAATTCAACTTGATCTCAGTACACAAGTTGTGCCAAGATATGAGTTGTGAGTTACACTTTACTCATAATGAATGTTTTGTCTCTTCACAGACAGGGAGGTTGATTCCTCTTGGTAAACTGAAGGCTGGTCTATACAATGTTCAAGACAAGGAGGTTTGTCATAAAGCTGCTCCCTCTCATCAATGTAATAAAACTTGTCTAGCTACTGTAGAAGATGCTAAATTGTGGCCTCTTAGACTAGGAAACTTACCTTTCACTCATTTGAAACTCTTACATATTTCTTGTGATGCTAAGTCTTGTCTCTTAGATACAATTTGCCAAGTCGGTCCCAAGGCTAAGCAAACTAGAATTTCTTTTCCTAGAAGTTCAATAAAACCAGCAAACCCTTTGAATTCCTCCACATTGACCTATGAGGTCCTCATTCTGTTAATACACCTACTGGATTTAATCAATTCCTCACTATAGTATATGATTTTATTAGATTTACATGGATACACTTCTTAAAGCACAAGTCTAATTCTATTTCTATAATGAAGATTTTTTTACAAATGGTGCAAACTCAGTTTGGGGTTACAGTTCAATGTGTTAGATCAGATAATGCTGGTGAATTGCGTGAAGGTGATATGAAGATATTATATGATCGACTTGACATCTTAATTCAGACTAGTTGTCCTGACGCCCCTCAAAGAAAATGGGGTTATGGAAAGGAAACATAAACACCTCCTAAAGATAGCAAGGGCTTTGCATATTCAATCTAGAGTGCCTGATAGATTCTGGGGTTATTGTCTTCTTTGTGCTGCCTATCTCATCAATAGGATGCCCTTGAAAGCCATCAATCATGACACTCCTTATTTCAGACTCTATGGTAAAGATGCTTCTATTTCTCACCTTAGAACATTTGGATGCTTGTGTTATGTATCTACTTCTAAGGTTAGAAGATCTAAATTTGATGCAAGAGCCAAGCCTTGTGTGTTTTTCGCTATTCAGATTCTCAAAAAGGATATAAAGTCCTAGACATTGCAAGCAACAAAATTACTGTTACTAGAGATGTTTATTTCCATGAGAAACATTTCCCTTACCATTTAATTCACAAACTTTCTAATCCTCGCTTCCAACTACAACACACTGCCATATATATACCTTCTAGTTTAGAACCAATTTTTCATGATACACTTGACTTCTAATCTCCATCTACTATCTTTCCATCTCATGATTCTCTTCCTTCTTCTCCCCCGTCACATTCTCCGAGATAATACTTCAATTTCTTCTACACCTACACTACACTCTTCTCCAGTTTCTTTAACATCTTTCCTTATAATTCCTTCTAGCTCATCCTTCATATTCTTTCTCAGTTCCTGCTACGGTGCTACCAGGAAATCTGTTAGGCTACATAAATGATATGCCCAAGTTATACGTTGTATATACGTTATTTTGGGTGCACTTTGCTAAGGGTTTGATTGTAATTGTTAACATTCGTGTTTCATTTAACCCTTAGCGGAAGTTCGGAGTTTTGCGAGATAATATGTGTTAATGTCACGTATTCCGAGCTTTCAAGGTGAAATGCATTTTAGCCAAGCAAAGTACAAAGCATCACAAAGAAGCCCAAGCCTCACCGCAAGCTAAGCATCACAAAGAACATCGCCAAGCTCGAAGCCGGCGAAGATCGCCCATCCAAGCATCGCAAGATCGCACAGCAGCAGCATCGTCCATCCTGCCGCAAGCTCAGCAGGCACAAGAGCCCAGCAGCATCGCGACTCGTGAAGGAGGTCGCGACTCGCGACCCCTGCCTTCGCGGCTCGCGATGCCTTTGCGCAAGGCATATGTGTGCGCGATTTGTCGATCACCTTGTCGCGTCTCGCAATCAGTGTCGCGACTCCTTTGTCGGTTCAGCGGCCACGTTTTGTGCGGGGTTTAAAAGCCTCCCAAAACCTATTTTCTAAGGGGAGACGAAGGAGAACGAAGAGGAGAGCAAAAATGTAGGGGTTGGAGCAGCAAGTTTGAAGAGAGAGAGGATGCTCCTCTCCCTCATCTTTCCTTCTTCATGCTCCTCTTTCCATCTTTCCTTCTTCATTCCTCTTTGTTCTTCATTTCCTAGTTTTAGTTTTCATTTCTTAGTTTAGTTTTTAGGGATTTCAACTATGGATTTGGTTTTTGCTATCGGATTGTAGCTTGAACTGTTCTTGAACGAGATTAACATGAAGCTTCAACCGTTATTGTGAGATCTTTCCTCTCTATCTATTTTCCTTGATTATGGTTCAATTTCTATGCTTGTGATTTATGATTATTGCATAATTATGCTAGGAACGTTACTAGTTTGATTGTGTAATTAATCTAATGCTAGATTTAAGAATAGAATCGGATTGTTTTATTCTTCTATCAATTTGTAGCAAACTAGGGAGAAACTTAGATGCAGATCATCTTGGTTATTTCTTGCGGAAATTGAATCAACTGTTGAATGTTTATTGCGTGTATGACATTAGCAGGTCTATTGGTTCTCTGTGTTTATTGCTGCTATTGGATTGAACTTAGACGCTGATCGGACTAGGTTATCCTTTAGTTAGGGTTTTATAGTCACGCTGATCGTGCTATTCAACTAAGAATAAGGAGAATACGAGATTAATTCTCGACAATAGATAGTCATGGAAATAATTAGAGTTGAGGTTCAATGATCGATAATGAATTGAAGTGGATGTTTATCGGATTCAAGATCTTCCCATATTGATTTCTCATTTTGTTTATATGCTAGTTAGTTGTAGTTTAATCATAACTCGTTTGAAACCCCCCTTGTTATTAGGTTTCTCGGCCCTTAGCTTAATCTAAGTACTAATTCACGCTAAATATTAAACTCGTCCCTGTTTCCCTGTGGATACGACCCCTACTTCCATTATACTTTCTTAGTGTAAAAGAGAGTAGGAGAAATTTTATCTTTGGTTGGGTGGCGTACACGACAAACGCGGCCTACCAAATTTTGGCGCCGTTGCCGGGGAAACGGTGTTACTTGTTTGTATTTAGCGTGATTTTTGGATGGTATTGCTTCTGCTCTCTGTTTATGCATTGCAAGAGTTCTTCTCAATCAATTTTGCAGATACTTGAAGTGGAGATTGACATGGAACCGCCATTGTCACACATGGAGCACAAGTCTAATGATTGAGCTTAAGGTAATAAGTCGAGCTAACGGCTTTAAACAACAGCGCTTCTCGGGAGGCAACCCGAGACCCATCTTATTTTCTTTATTTTCCTTTATTTTTCATCAAATTTCCACCACCACAATAAATTTTCTTTCACCCACTAACCACCCAGTCTAAAGAACCACAACAAATCTTAATCCACTTTGAGCCAAAGTCCACAAAAGATAACCCGTTGGGAAGAATTCAACCACTAGGAGTTGGCGAAATTGGAACGGTGAGATTGTTGTATCTTTTTGATCTCTTAAGCTAGGTGCAAATCTCAAAAATTTCAACAAAATCTTGAATTTGTCATTTGTTTGAGTGATTCGAGGGAGAGGGTTGTGAGTTGAGTTATGAGATTTGAGTTGGTGTTGTTAAGAAATTTGAGTTTGACGGATTGTTTGTCATGAGTTTTGAGCATTCGATCTTCGATTTACCTGATTTTCAAATTTCCCCCCCATTTTCAGTTTACTTTTTCTTCTAATTGTCGTCACATTGAGGACAATGTGTAGTTTAAGTAGGGGGGAGGGTATTCCCATTCTCATGTATCTATGTATCTATGTTGTATTTATTACTTTCAATTTGAAAAATTGAAAAAAAAAAGAATATAAAAAAAAAGAAGTGATGAAATGAAACCCGCTGAGTTGAAAACCCGCAAGGGCGGGCAACTCGGGCAAAATTGGGGGCTCGGATAGGTCGAAAACCCGAAAGGGCGGCCTATGCAAAAAAGGGCTAGTTGAGCGGGTGAGTTTTGTGAGCCGGAAAAAGAAGAGAGATGAAAAAAAAAAAATGTGAGAAGCTAGGATGAAAACCCGAAAGGGCTCCTAGGCAAAATGAGAGATTAAAGAGAGAATTATATACTTTGAAAACTCATTTGCCGGAGATGGTGTCATAAGGTAGAAAGCGTTTTCGGGTAAGGTTGGTGAATTCATCCTTGATTTTGTGAAGATTTAGTTTGGCTTTCACATTCTTTTGGTTAAATTGTTTGTTTTTGGGAGTAAGCATGGAATTTATCCCTTTTTGTATTTGTTCCATGGCTTGCTATTCTAAGTTGGTTGTACTAGTAGTATAGTAGTAGTAGGTCATCTTTTGGAGGTTTGGGAGAGCTGATAGTTTAATGTGTCGTGAGCTGACATTTTGATTTTTGTTGGTGTTGCTGGTTAAACTTGTTGGTGTTGCTGGTTATTGTTGTTGTTACGTCTTTATATATTTCAGGTGAGCTTGAATCTAAGTGTGGGGGAATCATCGTCCCTTACGTTTAGGTTTTGAGCAGATGTTATTAAGATGTGATGATGATGATGTAGTTGATGGAGAGTGTAGGTTGGTGTTGATAATTTGGGTGATGATTTATTGGGTGATCCTCATTTTGAGTTTACTCGAGGTCGAGTAAAGTTCAAGTGTGGGGGTATTTGATATGCCCAAGTTATACGTTGTATATACGTTATTTTGGGTGCACTTTGCTAAGGGTTTGATTGTAATTGTTAACATTCGTGTTTCATTTAACCCTTAGCGGAAGTTCGGAGTTTTGCGAGATAATATGTGTTAATGTCACGTATTCCGAGCTTTCAAGGTGAAATGCATTTTAGCCAAGCAAAGTACAAAGCATCACAGCAAGCCCAAGCCTCACCGCAAGCTAAGCATCACAGCAACATCGCCAAGCTCGAAGCCAGCAGCATCGCCCATCCAAGCATCGCAAGATCGCACAGCAGCAGCATCGTCCATCCTGCCGCAAGCTCAGCAGGCACAAGAGCCCAGCAGCATCGCGACTCGTGAAGGAGGTCGCGACTCGCGACCCCTGCCTTCGTGGCTCGCGATGCCTTTGCGCAGCATATGTGTGCGCGATTTGTCAGTCACCTTGTCGCGTCTCGCAATCAGTGTCGCGACTCCTTTGTCGGTTCAGCGGTCACGTTTTGTGCGGGGTTTAAAAGCCTCCCAAAACCTATTTTCTAAGGGGAGACGAAGGAGAACGAAGAGGAGAGCAAAAATGTAGGGGTTGGAGCAGCAAGTTTGAAGAGAGAGAGAGGATGCTCCTCTCCTCATCTTTCCTTCTTCATGCTCCTCTTTCCATCTTTCCTTCTTCATTCCTCTTTGTTCTTCATTTCCTAGTTTTAGTTTTCATTTCTTAGTTTAGTTTTTAGGGATTTCAACTATGGATTTGGTTTTTGCTATCGGATTGTAGCTTGAACTGTTCTTGAACGAGATTAACATGAAGCTTCAACCGTTATTGTGAGATCTTTCCTCTCTATCTATTTTCCTTGATTATGGTTCAATTTCTATGCTTGTGATTTATGATTATTGCATAATTATGCTAGGAACGTTACTAGTTTGATTGTGTAATTAATCTAATGCTAGATTTAAGAATAGAATCGGATTGTTTTATTCTTCTATCAATTTGTAGCAAACTAGGGAGAAACTTAGATGCATATCATCTTGGTTATTTCTTGGGGAAATTGAATCAACTGTTGAATGTTTATCGCGTGTATGACATTAGCAGGTCTATTGGTTCTCTGTGTTTATTGCTGCTATTGGATTGAACTTAGACGCTGATCGGACTAGGTTATCCTTTAGTTAGGGTTTTATAGTCACGCTGATCGTGCTATTCAACTAAGAATAAGGAGAATACGAGATTAATTCTCGACAATAGATAGTCATGGAAATAATTAGAGTTGAGGTTCAATGATCGATAATGAATTGAAGTGGATGTTTATCGGATTCAAGATCTTCCCATATTGATTTCTCATTTTGTTTATATGCTAGTTAGTTGTAGTTTAATCATAACTCGTTTGAAACCCCCCTTGTTATTAGGTTTCTCGGCCCTTAGCTTAATCTAAGTACTAATTCACGCTAAATATTAAACTCGTCCCTGTTTCCCTGTGGATACGACCCCTACTTCCATTATACTTTCTTAGTGTAAAAGAGAGTAGGAGAAATTTTATCTTTGGTTGGGTGGCGTACACGACAAACGCGGCCTACCAATAAACCACCTTACTATCTCCAAGATTACAAATGTAACTCCACCTCTTCTTCTTTGCACTCTTCTCACTAGTGCAATCTGATTTCCTATTCTCACTTTCCTACTGAATTTCAAGCATTTCTTTCTCAAACATGTGCTTTGACTGAACCTTCTACTTATACTGAAGCATCTAATGACCCTCTTTAGGTGGATGCCATGACTGCTGAATTACAAGCTCTTCAAAACAATCAAACTTGGGAACTGGTTTCTCTTCCCAAAGGTAAAAAAACTATTGGTTCTAAATGGATTTACAAAGTTAAACTTAAGGCTAATGGTGAGTTAGAAAGATGCAAAGCTAGATTAGTGGCTAAAGGTTACAATAAAAATATGGAATCGATTATGCAGAAACTTTTAGCCTTGTGGTTCAGATCAGCACAGTCAGGACTATCATTGTTGTTGCAGCTTGCAAACACTGGCCCATCTTTCAGTTAGATGTGAATAATACATTCCTACATGGGGATTTAAGGAAGGAGGTCTATATGAATGTTCCTGAAGGGATGCCTAATCCTCATAATTTGGTTTGTAGGCTTAAAAAAATCCCTATATGGCCTAAAGCAGGCTTCTAGACAATGGCATGAGAAGTTAGCTCACTCTCTCACTGGTCAAGGTTTTGTTAAATCTCACCATGATCATAACTTGTTCATTAAGAAGCAAAATGCAGATATTTGTATTGTTGCAGTTTATGTAGATGACATTATTGTCACTGGCACCAATCTTGTTGACATAGAGGCTCTTAAGGCTCATCTTCGTCATGAATTTAGCATTAAAGATCTTGGTAAGCTGAATTACTTTCTTTGTATAAAAGTGGGATACACAAAGATGGCATTTTGCTGAGTCAAGGTAAGTTCACAAAAGAATTACTCTCTTGTTGCTCTTTTGATCTTACTAAGAAAGTTTCTACTCCACTTCCACTCAATGTCAAGCTCCAAGCAAATGTTGGTGACTTACTTGCTGATCCAGAATCTTACAGATCCCTTGTAGGGAAGCTCAATTTCTTAACAACTACAAGACCTGACTTAGCTTATGCTGTTCAAAGCCTAAGTCAGTTTATGCAATCTCCCGAGGACATCACATCGTGGCAAGTTCAAAGCCTAAGCCGAATTACTTTCTTTGTATAAAAGTGGGATACACAAAGATGGCATTTTGCTTTGAGTCAAGGCAAGTTCACAAAAGAATTACTCTCTTGTTGCTCTTTTGATCTTACTAAGAAAGTTTCTACTCCACTTCCACTCAATGTCAAGCTCCAAGCAAATGTTGGTGACTTACTTGGCGATCCAGATCTTACGGATCCCTTGTAGGGAAGCTCAATTTCCTAACAACTACAAGACCCGACTTAGCTTATGCTTGTTCAAAGCCTAAGTCGGTTTATGCAATCTCCTAGGACATCACATCAGTCGCTTTACTTCACACTTTAAGATATGTTTCCTCCACACCTTGAAGGGATTTTATTAAAGGCTAGTGATGATTTATGTCTTCAAGCCTTTTCAGACTCTGACTGGGGCTCTTGTCCATATTCTAGGAAATCCATCACAGGCTATGTTTTGTTACTTGGTGGCTCCCCCATTACATGGAAATCAAAGAAACAAGGCACTGTATCAAGTCCTCATCTGAGGCTGAATACAGAGCTATGGCAAAGAATCGCCTCGAAATGACTTGGGTTGTTAGACTCTTGGAAGAGTTAGGCATCAACAAATTACAACCTATTATGCTCCATTGTGACAATCAATCAACCCTCCATATTGTTAGGAATCCTGTTTTTCATGAAAGGACCAAGCATATAGAGATTAATTGTCACTTTACTAGAGAGAAGGTTCTTGAAGGGTTGCTACAACTTACATATCTCCCTACTCAACATCAGCTTGCTGACACTTTTACAAAGATCCTACCTTCACCTCAGCTCAAGACTCTCCTGATCAAGTTGAGAATGAATACTACTATCCATCCCAACTGAAGGGGGGGGGGTATTGGAGACTAGTGTATTGATGATGTGGATGCTTGTATGCCACATCATCCTTTAGTTAGTTAGTTCGTTTACAGGTTGTTATTGCAGCTAACAACCTACTGTATATTATATGAACATAACATTATCTATAGCTTGTAAGAATTCATTCTATTCAATACAACACATTCTTCCGCTTATTTCTCTCTATAAAATCATTTTCTCTGAATTCATGAAACTAAACTTCATGAAATAACAACTTATAAGTAAAAATTACTAAAAGTTGATATTTCAAATTTTCGTCTTGAGATGAATCTAATAATCTCTCACTTAACTATGTTTTTTCTTATATAATGGTAAAAAAAAGTTACTTCTAAATTGAACTTATTTTTGTTAAACTGAACTTTTTTTACTAAGCCCATGCTCAATTCTCTTTATAATAAGTCAAATCCAACAAAAATAAGTTTGATTTAGTAAATATATGTTCAATTCATCGAAGATTAGTCTAATTAAAACAAGTTCATTTCAATGAAAATCAAATGAAAAACAGAGAGTAAACAACTTATTTTAAGTTAAAGTGAGCATGACCCATGAAATACTTGAATAGGAAAGCCTCGACTAGAACCCTCATCAAAAGCTAAATCTGGGGACACCCATTTTACTACACGTAGACTCCATTTTCCCCAGAAATGCAAAACAAAATTATCTGCTTGTCTCTCTCTTATAAACCCTAGTATACACACTACTTCCATATTGCAATCTGAAGAAACCCAATTTCACCCCCATAAATTTTTAGATTCTGGGTTTTTTTACTCCAATTTGTAAGATTACATAACGAGGAACAAACACAAAAGTAAACAAAAATGATGATGTGGGACGAGAATTGGTTCGACGAGAATAACAACACTGATGAGCAACACCAAGAATCTTCCTTCAATTTTGATTTTCTCTCTCTTCTTTCTAAACCCAAGGTATTTTTAGCTGAAATTTGCAGCAACCATTTATTCTTTTCCCCATTTTTTTTTTTTTTTAAACTTATCTTAAATGGTAGTAGTTATTTTTGTTACTTAATATGAAAATTACTGTTTATTCATTTCAAATAATCAGTTATTCATCTTTTTGTTGATGGGTTTTGTTGTTTGAGTTGTTTTTTGTACTGAATTTTTTGTTTTTGTAATGAATTTGGTTTATGGATTTTGTTGTGGGTTTTTTTTTTTTTTTTTTTTTTTTGCATTGCACTGATTTTCCTGTTTTTGGGATGAAATTGTTTTTTTTTGCAGGACTATTATAAGATATTAGAAGTGGATTATGATGCTTCAGAGGAAGAAATTCGGTCTAATTACATTCGACTAGCACTGGTTGGTGTTAAAATTCTTTTAATTCTGGTTTTGAATTCCTGAAGTTAATTTATTTGTGGGTTTCAAACTTTGTATTATGATTTATATTGTAGATGTCGTATGACTTTTATTGATTTACTTTCAAAATATAAAATCTTTATTCTTGGCATTGGAATCCTTCATATTGTTTCATTGGAGTTCTAAGTTATATGTTCTGATTAAATTTTTGTCCTTTGCATTATAGAAGTGGCACCCAGATAAGCAAAAAGACCAGGATGATGCTACATCAAAGTTTCAAGAGATAAATGAGGCTTACCAAGGTTAGTGTTCCTTGGTCGTTTTGTTGTTGATGTATTTCATGCTAGTTAATGTCCTTTTAGGCTGAATAATATAGATGTCCTTTTAGGCTGAAACAGCACAAGAGTGAGTTTTTCCTTCAGCTTCATTTGCATAATGATTATTGGTAATGGCTGTCGGTGTATCTATAATTTGTACATTACTTTGGGTGAGGCAATGTTAGTGTTTCATAATGTTAAATTGAAGAATTCGGTATTTTTTTTACATTTACATATTGGATTTATGATTTTTGTAAGAATCATCATCAGTTATATAATCTTTGACTATGATTTTAGTTTGTCGACATGTCCTATTTGATTTGCCTCATAGTGAATGATTACTCCGTTTATGAAATTGTACATTTGTACATGCTACAACTCTTCAAAAGTTGGATCGGGGAACGTAGGCATATTCAAATGTTGGTCCTGAGAATTTTAATACTTAACTCTACCTGATGTGGGTGGTTCGAATGAAAGTATGAAACCTTCAAAAAGTTGTAGGCATGTACAATTCCTTGAACGAGATAAGGTTATGCTCATCATTTCACTAATGAAACAAGTCTAGTAAGAACATGTCCAGAAACTGTAATCATCATTAAAGGTTTTAGTTGGTAGTGATAAAAAAACATGAATACCAAATGTACAATTAAAAATAATACCTGATTCTCTAATTTAGAAATAGAAGCACCGAGTTTGCTTCACCCAAAATACAAAACAGATTCTTCAGTGTTCGTCTGTAAAATGCTCATCGGATCCATACATCACCACTGATTGAAGTTTTAATGGCTTCGGTTTTTCAAATGATCAGAATAAAGTCCCAAAATGACAATCGTGTTGCTTTGATCCAATGATTTACAAAATCCTCTTATGTATCACCCACCGATTCAACTTTATATTAATTAGTAACATTAATTTTAGGATACTCTAAAGAGTAAAGAGTGTGTAGGCATTACCAATATATGAAAATGTGTTAACCTTAATTCCATGTGGTGGTAACACAAATAGGATTGTGTAGTGAGTGGTGACGCCCTCTGTATACTTTGATACACAATATATATTTAAATATTATAAACACATCTAGTTTGGGGCCGAGCTACACCCAGAGTTGTGGGGGCATGGGGAGTCAAATGACCCCACTTGAATTTGGATCAGGGTTACCTAATTCGCCCTTACCCCCCGTGAATCATGTTATAGTTTGCTCGTTCCGAAACGCGATTCGTTTGCGCACCAAGTCGGTGGGGAACGCGACCTAAATCGACGAAATTAGCGTTCCGGAGCAAGAGGAAAGAAGCAGAGCAATTGTTAGGGTTTGTGGAACCCTAGATTTGAAAATTAGGCACCAGGTTAAGAAAAGGAGAATAAAACTTTGGGGCTTTTGGTCGCCGGCGTGATGCGAGCCCACTGACATATTGATGGACTCCATAGATGATGTATGTTGTTGCAGAGAAAGGGAGAGAGAGAAGCCTTGTTCTTTTTTGGTTGGAGAGAGAGAGAATCGCGATAGTTTTTTTGAAGACTGAGAAGTGGGGAAGGGTAATTTTTAAGAGCATATTTTATTAATACTACATTTACAGTTGGCACTGTTGACAATTTCCTTTCTCTTTTTTCTCTTTCCTTTTCTTTTTGCAGCTTTCTTTTTCTAGTTCCCTATGTAGTGCTAGTTTCAAAAAATAGATTTAACCAAAAAAATTAAAATTCGAATAGCTAAAGGTAATTAATATAGTATTAAGTTATTTGAAATTATTTTATATTTTAAAAAAATATTTATAATAAATCAATATATTATTAAATAATACTCCCTCCGTCCCAAAATATAGTTCCCATTTCCATTTTGGGTGTCCTAAAATATAGTTTCCATTTCCATATTTAGTTCCACATCTTTCCGTAATTTGTCTAGAAAAACCGTGTCCCATCATTTATTTGCTTCTTGAATTTTGTTTTTTGCTTTGTTTATTCAACCCAAGTGTTACAATTAATGCTCTTTCACCAATTATTCTCCATTCTCTCTCCTAAAATCATCTTTTCCCATACAATATATCTTTACTATCCCTCCTATATTTTACTTGCATAAATTACCGTGAAAAAAGGGAAATGTGAGTTATATTTTGGGATGGAGGGAGTATTAGCACGAATTATGTTCCGACGAATTATGTTCCCAAAATCCGTGCCCAAAAAAAAAAAAACTCTCTTGCGATCCAAATTCTCCCAACTAGCGAATCGCGTTCCCGTTCCACGATCCGAGGCGTTCCGCAAATTAGGTAACATTGATTTGGATGGTTGTATTTTAAAAAAAGATATATGAATAGTTGTAGTTTTTCCTTTCGAGAATTGATCATTTGCACCCACTCAAATATTTAGAATTTATTTTGCACACACTAATATGATCCATTGCATCTAGTTAGGAAAAATATGAAAATATTATAATGCTAACCACCTTTGCCACATCTTTTTGCCATTGGTTGATGGTTGACAAATTTCTTCAAAATCAACATTCAAATTCTCTGCCTAAAATTTTGAAAATAAGTAGATGTCACGCAAGGAAATAAGATGTTCTCGTTTGAGTATATTTCTAATTTAAACCAATAACTTACATGATTAATATCTTAATAATATATTACATTTTTACTAAAATGGAGTACTATGTTAGTGTGCTCATGTTTTCATAAAAGAAGTGTTCTCACCTGAATTTTATTAATATATACTAAAATACTACATGCGTTTTGTAATACTCGCAACATTTCTCTTTTGGGTAAGTTGAGGAGAGTAGACCTTTAGTGTCTTGGTGAAGCCATCTGGTAATGTCCCATGAATCTGTTGGCATTGCATTATATAGCTTTCTGTTCAATCATGAAATTGCGGAAAGGCAATTTGAAACATAACAAAAGGCTTGATTCCATCATCTATATCTTTCGTGGCCCGTTTGGTAGTCGTTAATAAATGATGGTAATGGGTATTAATTTTAAGTGTAATATTACAAGGGAAGCACCATAATCTCCATGGGGAGGCAATTTTAACCCCCAAGTTTATGTCTTATTCTCCATGGGGAAGCAATTTCACCCCCTAAGCTTGTATTTTTCTCCAAGGGGAAGCAATTTTCATTACCACTCATGACCACCTATAATTGGATGGAAATGAAAATTTAAGAATAAAAATAGACACTTTAGGATAAATTAGCATTGATTTTTTTCACAAATTTACATACAAATTTATTCTCATTACTACCATTTATGACCAACTACCAAACAAGCCGTCAGTGGTTTTATTGATACTATTAGGAATGCTAAGATGGGTTTTTGCAGTTTTGATCGATCCCGTAAAGCGGCAGGAATATGACATGAAAGGGATGATGGTTTATGACTACACTGTTATTGTAAGAATTCTCAGCTCTTTGGTACGTGTTTCATTTCATCACTCTCATGTCGATGAACTTTCTTATAAGCTTATCCTTATGCTGCAGGAATATCTAAATCGTTATAAGGGGCTTATTTTAACTTGCAATGGCCTCGGCATGAAGCATTCTATCTGGTAGGTCTCCTGAACATGCTCAGAGATCGTCGTTTTGATCATTGCGAACTAAACACGATACAGCATAGAGAGCAGGGGATGCGGTTCCAGATGTAGCTGCTTGAAATGCAAACCTTTTGCTGAGATGGGTGAAGCCTCGAGAGTTAGAAGTCTGATCATTTTAACAGCATTGGAAAATACATGTATAGCTTTACCATTTTCCATCTAATTTCTTGCGCTTGGCCTTATATTTTAGCTGTTGTATGGGACATATATGTTTATCTCTACTAATGAAGTACTAACAATTAATATACTTTAGATACATTGAGCACGTTTGAATTTTACCAGAGCAGTTTTGATGGCCCATTGGTGGCTGTTGTGAAGGTAATCTGCCGGCTGTTGCTGGTTAGGGTTCGTCTTGAAGTAGTATAAGATTGAAAAGAGTTGAAGCATATGGTTAACTTCCTGGTTGAGATACAAAGTCGGTCTGGTCCGCTATATTTAAGGCATTAGTATTGTATGGTTCAAATTACAGATGATTCTGTGTGAGGGATTTATTGTTTTGTCAAGAAAAGAAAAAAATATATCGATCAATTCCGATTCTTTCTTTTTCTATTGATTCTTTTCCGACCGAGATGTATGGATCCATGGACCTAGGTGTCTATTCATGGATTAACGAAATGTGCAAAAACTCTATTTGCCTCTGTCATTCTATGAGTTTCTTCCTTTTTGCGTATGGCATCGCCACTTCCTTTGGCAGTTAGCTGGGAAAAGTTGATGAGGTGAATGAATATCGAATAAGCCTTTGAACCATATAATAAGCAATTATATTTATCTAGTGGAAGCTTCGGATGTTATTTACTTTCTGTCAAATGAAACCAGTTAAATGGATAAAGATTGAACTCAGGAATTGTATTCAACCTTATACTACAAACAAAAAGGAGTTGGGATTAATGGCAGCTTGCTTTTCAGCAGGAATGCTTCCATGTCCAACAATTCTTTGGCAAATTTTCTCTGATATATATGTTAAAAACTTAAAATGTTAGATAACTTGTGCAAAAATAATGAACAAAAACTAGACTGTGTTTATTAATTGAGGGAGAAAGGAGAGGTAAATTGTCAGAGTCTGCAATATAGACGCTGTCTTTCTGGAACAATGTCAGTTTGCTGTGCAGCAGGTATGAATGGGGGAGTTAGTATTCTACTCTTAGTCTCCTAAAACCAGTACTTTCCAAGAAATGCTATTTGCACATCACAAATTCCTTGTGAGTATAACTTCCTACATCTAACTAAACGAGAATTTGTGGCATAAGTTACAAACAAAATGATTCATCAGAGGTTCATAGACCTTCAAAGACACTAGCAGCCGAGAAATCAAGCTTGAAGCGATATTAAACGAACTCAAGATATGAACTCTTTGTTCATATGCTGCCTTTTCTTTTCCTATTTGAAATCCAGTTTCTGAATTTCATGATAGTAGTTAGTAAGCTCTGTTTCCATTAAATTCAAAATTATGTAAACTAAATCTCGAGTTAAGACGACTCAAAAGACATTTTAACATTTCATTACTTTGAACAGCAGTTTACAGATTAAAATCAGAAAGCGATCTGCTAATAATTAACACCTTTATTAAACGCTCTATCTAATCCACCAACTGAGATTTAAAGATTGCAAATACTAATACTACTAATATCAAGCAGCCTCAATTAGACAAATGTAAATAAAAAACTCAGCCAACCTTAGAGATTCCCATTACCAAACTCGAAACCCTGCTGATGCACAACACCAGGAATCATTGCAGTACCTTTGCGATCCTCTGTCACTGACACTTGATGATATTGATTCATCACAGCAAAGTTAAACATATCAGTTTCATTTGTCATATGGATCTCATTCTTGAACGTAAACTTGACGCTCTGGGCAATGACATCGACGTCCCTACTTTGAACTTCTACGAGGTGGTTGTTATTACTGATCATGCCTAGCACAGGAGTATCAAATCTACAAACGCTGTCTACACAGTATGTATTCCCAATCCTACCTGAATTATCACTTCTGCTGTTTTCAGTATTGATGTGATCAAAAACAATATTGCTCATTTGAACTGTATGTTCATCAGCTTTTTTCGCGACATTGTTCCTAAGCTCCATCAGAGAATCTTTGAACTCTTCAAGTTCATCTAACCCCATTTCATTTACACTAGCTTCCTCCCACCAAAACCCGCAACTTCCCTTATGATCAACGAACCTCTTTTTCTCATCGATCTTCCTCTTGATCTCCTTGTGCTGCCTGTTATTCTCTTCAACCATTGAACTAAACTCGTGCTCGTGCTCATGATCATGATCATGATCTTGTTCCTTTAGACAGCAGGAGCCGCAGTTGAGATAACGGTGGATGATATTGTCAGAGTTAGGGTGGCCAAAGCAGAAGAGTTTGCCTCTCTCAGAGGAAGTTAAGATGGCCATTTCCAACATAATACACATAGCTCACTGGCTTTCTTGAAGAGCCCTAGGCGGCGTTTCGAGAAGGTAGCATGTTTCTTGGTTGCATAGGCGGATCTACAGGGGGTGCAAGGGGTACAGTTGTACCCCCATTATTTCTGGAAAATAATGAAACCAAATCAATATGTTGAGGCTTGTCTTGCTGGTAGCTGAAGGGAAAAGAAAGATTAGTGGATGCATGGGGAGGTCTTGAGTTCAAAACCCCACAAAGTTCTTTTTTTGCTTTTAAGTACTCCCCTTTAACTCAGGTTAAATTTATCTTCAACACTTCTACTATATACTACTCCCTATGTGCCTATGGCTATTAGTCTCGCAACTACGAATTTATAAGTAAGTTCTTACTCGCAACTACAAATTCATAAGCCCACAAAGATCAAAGCTCCAAAATAATATTTTTGTCTCTATTTTTTTCCCCTCAAATTTTCGTCATTTATATACTTAAACAACTGTTTTTAAATCGAAAAACTTATTTTTAAAGTTTTGATTATTTAAATTGAAACATTGAACAATTAAACAGTTAGCAATTATATCTAAGTTCTTACTCAAACTTAGGCAGACAAAAATGTTAATAAAGCTTTATTTTGAATTTTTTTTGACGAGTCTAACTACTTACGTATTCGTACCCCCATGAGTAAATTCCTAGATACGCCACTGCTTGGTTGGGTCTTTTATTTTTTCAATAGGGATCTTCCTTCTGCCAATGTTTCTTTTCTTGCTTGTTCCCTTTTTACTATCCTCTGTCTCCTTGTTATTATTGTTAGCCATCGATAATGGGATTAAATAGGGTTTAGAGGATTGTTTGTTTTCAGCTATCATTTAGGACTGGCTTTATGCCTTTATATCTTATATAAGAGAGAATTTTGAAAAGATAAATCTAAGAGAAAATGATTCATAGGATAGTTACAGAAAGGAAAGCAATAATTACTAATCAAAGTACATATGCAAAATGCATTAGACTACGTACATAAGGAAACTACTCCGGATATAGTGTATATAAACAAAGAAGAATGTATGAAAATCTGTTGTTGATTTCTCGAATGATTTGTTTTTTGATTGAAAAGGATATAGGTTGAAGCAGTAACTTCTTAGAATATAGCAAGTAGCATATTCATGAAATTGCCAGAAATCATTAACATAATAATATCCACCCTCTACTGTCAAAGAAAAATAATACCGTGTTTTCACCTGATACCCCTAGTTTTCCAAAAATCCACCTGGTATCCCTCATGTTTTCAAAATACACGGGGTACCCTAAGTTTCAAACTAATACGCTCAGATACCCTTAATTAGGGGTGTCCATTTTTGGACCGGGACCGGAATTCGGACCGGAAAATTTCGGTCCGGTCCTCGGTCCATGAAAATTTGGGGTTCCGGATTTCCGGTCCAGTCCGATCCAAACCCGGAATTTTCTGGTTCGGACCGGCGGACCGGAATTCCTGTTTTTTTTTAAAAAAAAAAAATTTAAAACTTAAAAAGTTAGAAAGTTAAAATCTCATATTTATTGCCTTTAAGATTATTGCTTTTAGAATTTTTAAATTTTAATATATTTAATTTATAAATATATTTAAACCTAAGAAAAAGTTTTTTTTTATAAAAAATTATAAATTCCGGTCAAACCGGTCCAAAACTGGACCAGACTAGAATTTTTCCGGTCCGGACCGGAATATTCCGGCCGGTCCCGGTCCAAATTTTTTTTGATTCCGGTCCACCGGTCCGGTTTTGGACCGGTGCACACCCCTACCTTTAATGACTAACAGCGTTAACTGTCGTTAGTCTTAACCCCAATTAACCCCTAAATAAACCCTAATTAACCTAATTAAACCCTAAAACCTAACTAACCCTAACCTAACTCCTAAACCTAACCCTAACCCCTTCCCCACCTTCCCACCACCCCAAAGCCCCCCCCCCTAGCGGCCCCTCCCCTCCCCCTTCCCCCACCACCCCGTCGAAACCTCTCCCCCTCCCCTCCCCCACTCACCGCAGTACCCACGTCTCTCCTGCGGCCTACCCCGTCGAAACCTCCCCCCCTCCCCTAACCCCCGTTGAAACCTCCCCTTTCTCCTAATCCCCGTCGAATTCCGCTCCTCCCCCGGCCCCCCGTTGAACCCCAAAGGCCCGTTGAATTCCTCTGTCGTCGTAATTACTCCTGCGAGAACAATTGTGGAAGGAGGGAGGTGCTTGTGGTGGGAGCAGGAGTAGAGGATGGGGGGCGCGATGGTGGGGGGAACTGGGTTTGGGCTGCGGGCGCAGCGGGGGGGGGGGGGGGGGGGGTTGCATTAGTGGTGGGAGGGTTGGGGAGGGGTGCGGGGATGGTGGGAGGGTGGGGGGTTAGGGTTAGGGTTAGGGTTAGGGGTTTAGGGTTTGGGTTTGGAGTAAGGGTTAGGGTTAGGATTAGTGGTTAATTAAGTTTAAAAAGAAAATTAGGGTTAATGACTACGGCGGTTAACGCCGTAAGTCATTAAGGGTATCTGAGTGTATTAGTTAGAAACTTAGGGGTATCCCGTGTATTTTGAAAACATGGGGGTACTAGGTGAAATTTTTAAAAATTGGGGGTATCAGGTGAAAAAAGCGAAAATAATAATATCCACCCTCTAGAAAGTTTTTGATTTATACTAGGTATTTAGTATGATGTACATATAGAAAGGAAATTCAAAGGGAATAGATTTAAGCACTTAACATTGATTCGAATCGAAGTTTTTTTTTTTTTTTTTTTTTTTTCAAAAAAACTACATTTTATAAGAGTAAAAACTATTTGGTATATCTTGTGTAAGACCACCTTATAATAAAATTATTGTATGATCACCTCACTTTTTACCCTAAAGGGTGTAACTTTTTAAGTAATAGGGGTCCTTTTTTTTACTTAAAGGGATCCACTTATAAAAACAGGCCACCTTTTACATTAAAGGGGTCACTTCTATTATTAGTGACTTATTTAGGATAAAACGTTACCCTTTATCTTACCATTATACGGTCTTATATATTTTGTATAATTATTGTTTAGAAAACTACTTTTTTTCGCCGAAAAGGTTGTGAAAGGACGTCAATATTAATTTTCAATGTGTTGATTAAGGTTTCCACCGTTGACTACACGCGTGCCAATCATCTGATTGTGTTCTTCTTTCCCTTCAACTCACTCGTTTTTCCAAAAGACTAGCCAAAAGTCAGTAAAATAATGAGAAATGAGGGGAAAAGGGCAAAAAAATGAAGTGACCTAAACGTGTGAAGTCAACGCCAAAAACATAAGCCAGCGCATAGGAAAATGATTTTAAATCAGTTATTTTTGAATGGTTAATGTTCAATATGCAGAATCAATGGTGGACATTCTATGTGGTGTGATAGTTGACAAGTCAACACACCGTGTGTGTATATATATATATATATATATATATATATATATATATTTGAGAAATGTTTACTAGAATAGTATAGAATAGATATTTCGAGAAAGATTTTTTTTTTTATCTTTTTTCCTTTATGACTCCGAGAAAGATACTAATTTCAGATAATCCTTCTCAATACTAAAATTTGAAATATAGATTAGGTTTCTCTCGACCTTTATGTACACTAAAATATCTTCATAGTTCATACCTTGTATGTTGTAACCCACATTAGAACCCTTAGGTTATACTATACTACTATAGCTTGTTTGTTTGGCAACACTAGCTAAAGAAGAGGCGAAATTGATAAGTTAGCTTAAACTGATCGTAATAGCTAAAACTATTAAGGTACCTCTTTTTGAGGGGTGAGGGGAAAAACCATTAAGGTAACTTATTGCATTAACTGTCTATCTCCCGTTTACCTATATCAGAAGATGACAAACGCTTCATCTCATAACACTTGTACTTGTTTACCCGCTACCTCGCTCTAGCAGGAGACGACCTACCCAGGCTACCCTTTTCCCTTGATGATTTCTTGACGGCTCTTTATTGAGGCAGTGAATTGATCCTTAAATTAAGATTATTTTGGGAAGTTTTTACAACTGGAAAAATAGATAAACTTGTGATAACTTATAGATGTGTTAAGGTCCTGTTTGGCATTAGCGTTTTAAGTAGCGGGTAGAGGTTAGACATGGTCAAAACGCTATTTGGGATTTTTACTCACATTAAATTTAAACTCAGGCTTACCTGGTCTCCTCATGAAATCCCTTTAAATGATATTATCTGACATCCTTAGCTTCCCATCATCATCACCACATCAAATGCCTTCTATTAATAAGCCCAACCCATCTGATCTTGTAACAAACCTTTTAATAAAGTCAAGCTACCTTATCAATTATCACCTATGAATGACCTTAATTTCCAAATTTATTACTGATAATCTAGATGTCAAACGAGTCCAAGGGGAAAAGGGTGAGACGGTCACGACCAAAGTATAGATGTTAATAATTCTGAAGTATATATTATGGGTATTCAATTTGAAGCTTACTTGCGTCTTATAGTCTTATTCACTTGCCTTGCACCTACCTTCTTTATGTCGTATTGAGTTTTTTTTTGTTTTTTTGAAAGGGTTGTGTAGTACTGACTAGACCTGGGCATGGGCCGGGCCAGCACGCGGGCCGGCCCGGCCCTGTTTGGGCCCGGCCCAGCACGAGCCCGTTCAAGGCCCGGCCCGTTGTCCGCTCCGTGGGCGGGCCACGGTCAAGAAATTTAATTTCAGGCCCGCACCGGCACGAGCCCGCGTGGGCCGGCCCGCGGGCCGAACGCTACTTTCTTTTGTGTTTTTAGCCTAAAACTGTCAAAAATACAAAAAAACAACATAAAACACGGGCCAGGCCCGCAGGAGGCACGAGCCCGGCCCGGGCCGTGGACAAAACCTGAAAATTTCAAGCCCGGCCCGGCACGGCCCGCCACTCACGGGCTCGGGCCCGGCCCGCCATTTCCCCAAGCCCGCGGTCCGAGCCTGTGAACAGGCCCGGCCCATGCCCAGGTCTAGTACTGACCTACATTACTCAAACAATACTTTATATGTTTTGTAATACTATGTAACCAGATTGTTTGGCACGCATCAAGTTTAGTGTTAATGGTAGCCTAGTAGGGATCCCCTTGTAGTCCTACTACTCTTAAGCACCTAACCAGTAAATGTCAGATTAAGAAGCTGTGAGAGTTGAAGTCTAGACAAGGTCAATACGTACCAATAAAATAAAAAGTAAAAAAACATAAATACTAAATGCAAACATTTTTTTTATTTAATAGATAGGTTTAATTTAATGACATTTAATGATTTAAATGACTACATTATTTTTACAAGTCTCTTTATCTACCCACTTATAAGACTTTTTTTTCCTAATTGTTTACAAATTTTCTCTGTTGTATTCTCCTCTCTTCAATCTATAATCAGATTCTTCAATCTCTTCCTAACTTTGAAAGGTTAGTAGTTATATCTAAGTTTTTTTTTAGTTACTCTTCAACCTCCATATTTTTTTTACCGACAACATGAATAATTAGGGACAAGAGGTATCATATGATTGGCCCGGTAGCAAGGGTAAAGTACTAAAAATTGGTATTGGTTAGTAGACTGTTTTTGTAGTCTGCAAATAATTTACATTTGCGCCACGCGAAAACATAAAAGTTCTCAGAATAATATAACAACCATAAAAAGTGTTGCCCAATAATTGCGTATAGTAAAAAAAAACATTTTTTGGTGCTCCATCTTTCTGTATCAATCTTAGCGCACTAAGTTTTAGAGACATTATGATATAAATATTTATGAATTTAAAAGTTCAAATAATCATAAGAGGGGATAATATTAAAGTTAAAACAAGGATAATGATGGAAAACCAAAAATGATCTTTTATTGAATTGTTTAGCATTCAGGCAACTTTGTCCTACATTTAGTTCCCCCTTCAAAATTGATGAAATCTCTATACTTCCTCCGTTCTGTTTTAAATGAAACATTGGGTGAAATGACACTATTCATTGATCAATTTTGACTCCAATTTATCGCCATTATATAAAGAAAAACATTGTCAAGTGGGATCTTGTTAGATTCGTCTCGATGCATACTAACAAATTATAACTTTTTTATATTTTTTACGTGTGCACAACTAAAGATATTAACGATTAAAGAAGCGCATTGGGTTGCGTGAAAAAAACAAACGTTTCATTTAAAACAGAACGGAGGAAGTATTATTCTTTCAAAGTCGAATGCACGAGAGTCCGCCAAATCCCAACTTCTCACATATTTGCTATTCTAAGGGTCTGTTCTCCCCAGCTTATTTTCAGTTCAGTTCAGTTCAGAAATGATAATCATTACTATTAAATAGTTATAATTTAATTCAGTTTAGTTCAGTTCAGTTCAGTTCAATTCAATTCAGTTCAGTTCAGTTCAATTGTTTTATACCGAAGAGAATAGGCTCTTAACCTAAGAGAAATAACTAAATTTGAAACTTTGTCTATTACAATCACCAATCCACCATAACCTCATACAAGGATCACTAAAACAAAAAATGCAATTAACATATCAATCATCTATCACAAACCATAATATAAGACACTTAACTAGGAAAAGTTAGCAATCCTAACAAAATGAAAGCGCATATTATAGGGTTTGTTGTTTGCATTTCTAAATGATGAAGAAATCAACCAACACGACACTTAAGTTTCCCCTCACTCCTCTCTCTCCCCGCTCACTCCCCCCGTTCCCCTCACCCCCTCTCCATGTGATATGGATGCTTATGAACTGCAAGTTAGAAGAAGGTGTAATTTTTGGCAAGGATGACGAGTTTGTTGTGTATCTAGTTGTAAGCGCCTCTTTGCATATACTTTGTGTATGTACTCATTCATATTAACTCAATATTGTTCAGACTTCTAACAAATGAACAGGAGAGAAAAGGGAGTGAAGAGGAGTTTGGAAGGACAAGAGAAAGGAGATGGAAGGGGGGAGGGGGAAACGCCGAAACGGTATAGGAAAGAGAGAACAAATTCGATGCTAAATATAGTAAACTCAATAGAGGTAATAAAACAACAGTATCAGTATGGATTAAATTCAAATTGTTCAACATTCCATTCTTTTATCCTACTTGAATCAAATTGGTTCATACTGTTTGTTTTATGCCACTTTCGGTATAACTGTAAGACAGTAAATAATTCGTATACAATTATCACTATATCACACTATTCACATATATTAGAAGTATAACCAGATTCAAGTTTCCGTTTTCGAGTCTTTGCAAAATTGATTTGCACCCATGTTTTGTGGGTGCATATAAAAAACTCTTGAAAATTTTAATTAAAGAAAAGAAATATAAAGATAAATAAGTGCATGGAATGACTGCTATTGCAAGAACTTCAATTATTCATCCTAAGAAAAAACAAGGAGCGAAAAATGAATTCTTTTACCACCCCGCTAGCGACAATGTGGGCAAGGAGAGTAGGTGGACTGGTGTGTTGTGTATTATACCTGAAAGACAGTTATGGAAGAAAGTGACAGGAGGAGAAAATGAGATGTAAGAGTTAGGGGGTATTCATATTCCATAGCAATAGCAGAGAGGATATGAAAGGACGGGTATTCATAAAATCATTGGTCTATAACTAACCTTTGTAAATCATCATATTGACAGATCAAATTGCCTAGTCATGCACAGCTTTATTCGTCAACAAATGTTTGCCACGAGCTTTCTGAACCTGCACACAATCAACATAACAAACTATCAGGACTTGACATCTTGTGGAATAATAAGATCAGATTCATGTAAATGCACTTGTTAATTATCTGCTAATAAGTTTCAAGTTCAGTACCTCTTTTTCCCATCCAATTTTGATTGTGACAGTGGCCAGAAGCAGTATCTGTGTCACACTCCCACCAAGCATTCCAACCCAGATTCCCTGAATATTTGGAAGAGATAAAGAGAAAGGGGCATTTTCAGCCATCTAAAACAGTCTAATTATTAGATAATCAAAACTTTTAGCTCATATCATTCAGAGCTAGCACTTCATTATCATTACTCCCAACTGTGTGTATCTTCCACCATTGATTAGTCTGAAGATTGTCTAAACTTGAAATTTCGACAAAGTAGGAAAGATAGGGGTACATGAATAACTAAGTTTCCCTTGGACTTACCATATATCCAAAGTTCAGCACTCGTCCTAGAAAAATTCCGAGAGGGAAGCCAACCAAGTAATAGCTTCCGATATTTATATATGCTGCCAATACTTGCCAACCTGATCCAACTGCTATGCCTGAGGAAAATCATACAGATCTGTCAGACAGTGATAACAAGACAACCTGTTTGAATTCTTTTCTCATTTCCTTGAAATTCAATCACCTAAAAAAACTGGAGGAATGCTATTTAGGAGAATGGTAGAGGCCAGCATAACTGCTAGCTCATGAACAACAGAAATCACAGATGAATTAGGCGTAAAAATCATTGCTAGCTTGTCGGGGATGGCTATGACCAGTGCGAAGAATATCAGTCCAATGACTGAAGATGTCAGCATGCACACTTTAGCTGCAAACTTGGCCCCACTGACATTTCCAGCTCCCAACTCAATGGCTACTCGCACACTGTACACCATGAACAGAACACTTTAAAACTTAAACTTTCACAAGAGCGAGATTGGAAAGACATTATGAAGAAGAAAATACCCAGTGGCAGCTAGTATTCCGAGTGGAACCATGGACTCCCAGCCAAACAAAGTCACACTGTCAATGAAAAACCTCCAATTATGATTCAAGAAACACGTTTTGATATAGTATCCCCTCCATTTTATATTGTCAGTTCACATATCCATTTCATTCCACATTGTTTACTCCCCTAGATTTTAGAATGCTAATTTAAATTTATTTGTCTCTTAGAGTACTAATATCTTTACTAATCCATTTGGAATTTTGATGTTATAAATAAAATGTTCTTAATATGTGTGCATAACCTTAGAAGACAAACAATATGAAATGGAAGGAGTATTTCATAGAGAATTGGAGAAACAAAACTAATTAGTGATAAGCAGCAACGACAAAAATCCATTTCCAACCATATGGAGAGAGCATCAACGGCAGTATGTGAGCTTCCAGCATCCCCAGACGCTATAACAAGCAACCGATAATAGACATTCTCCAACCTAGAACACAATATACGTTTGACAAGGAAAATCGAAGTTAATTACATTTGGTCATTAACTTATACCAACTACATATAGAAGGTAGCAACAAGAAATCAATTTGCCAAATTAACTAAATCAATTAAAGTATAATCACATCAGTCAAGCTGTCAAGGGCAAGAGTTAGTATCAGATAGTTCATCATAGTGGACTGAAGAATCCAGAACAGAAATCATATGCAGAAGAGCTAAACAATGGACAAGTGTGGAATTAGAAAAGTAATATGGAAAGATGATATTCTTGGAATTAAAAATACCTACAAGACCATGATACCAGAAGCCAAGGCAAGCTTGAAGAAGTCCCACAATTCAGTAAAAGCTTGCCATGAGAAACCATTCCATGTCTTAGGACACCCGCCATAAACCACATACCCATAAAATATGAAAACTGAGAACCACCAGGAGAAATCAAGAGTAAGGGCAGTCCCTACTATGCCAACACCGAGCTTATAAACAAAAATCCAGCTAATAATTGCATGAACTGCCAAAGACACAGCAGAGGACCAAGCAATGATAGCCGTTTTAAGTTGGCTCTGTAAGAATCTCTGAAATGAGAACTGAAATACAAAGCTCAGGTGCATGGGGATCAACCATCTTGCCACTAAGCCAGTTCGTTCTGCCACTTCAGCTGATTGGCCAAGGATCATTAGTAGAGGTGCCGCAAATATGAACATGGGAAGCAAAAGAATGGCGCAAAAAAGAGAACCACACAGGAACGTTGCATGTAGATGCCTAACATGTGGTGTTGTCTAGCACCATAGGCTTGCCCACATAATGTCTCCAATGCAGTTGACATTCCTATCTTTACATCATAAATCCACACAAAAGAAAAAAGAGTGTGTCAAAAGGGACCTATTCTCACATAACTTAAAAGATTGAACTGCACTAGCATCTTAACCAAGCTGCCGCCGCCTGTCGGCTCAAGAGCTTAATAAATAATTAAATACAGCCCATCATATTGTATAACAAAAACAAGTTATGTTTCCTCCATGGCTCCACCTAGATTGCACATATTGATAGCTTTTCAGCTTTAACTTGAGATAAAGTTATGATAAATTCTTGACCATTAACACTTTACATGCTATGAATTGAAGCTTCTACTTTGATAAACTATTTTTGAAGACTTTATCCATCTAGCAGTTCAGCTATATAAGAAAGTGGAAACACAAAAGTATCGCTTTGTGACTCCTTACATAATAACAATTTATTTTCCTTATAACATCAATAATACCTTTAATGTTACAAGAATGGTTACTAAAGGTGCTATTAAGATTTTTTATATATCAAGGAAGATAACTAGTATTAATATTCAGAGAGCTACTTTGTCTTTACAACATAATCTATGACTTAACTGGTCTGCAATTTAGCATTATTCAACATTTTTCTAGTGTACTGAATGAACAAATCTTCTAAAACTTTAGGGGCCAAATTGAAAATTTGTTTTAACTGTTAGAATTTCAAGATGAATATAGGCCAAATGTCAAGGTATCCAAATGAAAAGTACTTTACACAAACCTCTTCACTTTGAATAAAACATAAGCACAGCCACTATTTTCACCCACAATTGGCAACAATGCACACACAAAAATCCCCAAACACCTCTTTTTCTTGATATCAAAGTTTGACAGAAAGCCTACAATAAAAAAAAACAATCAAAACTAAAATTCCTTTTACTGCAAATCAACCCCAACAAAGATTTTCCAAAACCGGAAAACAATTTGCCATTAATGGCCCGTTTTGTAAGCCGCCATAAATGGTGGTAATGGTAATGTGTTTTAGTGTAAATTTGTAAAGGAATTTCCACGTCAATATTCATAGTAACGCTACTTCACCAAAAAAAAAAAAAACCATCTATTTTCTTCCTAAAATAATGGATATTGACACGAACTTTTCTTACAGAATTACACTAAAATTCATTACCATCACCACGATTTATAACCCTCTACCAAACGGGCTGTACATGAATTCAAACAGAACAACAAAACTCAGATACGTCAAAGAATAGAGATTATACCAAGAAGCCAAAGCTTATGGCAATAAGAAGAGTGGTTGCAATGGAGAAAGCAGCAAGATCAAGATCACTCAAATGGCCGGCTAATGATTGAGTGATGATGGTGAGAGAAAACATGGCAAGACGGCAAAAGATGGATGGCCCACCTATCTGCCATACTTTCTTCAGCTCTTCCCATGTCTCTTTTTTCTATCAAAAATAGATAGTGTTTCACTCATATTCTCTAATAATATGTCTCCTGTATTTCTTCCATTAAAATTAGCAACTCCATTGTTGGGGTTTTGATGGAGCAACAACGGGTGGTTTTGCTCTTCTTCCATTTTTGGAATCTGGGATTTCATTCTGAATCATTTTTTTATCTAACTAGTAGTAGTCATGTAGTACTATGAATTTTCAATGATTTTTTGTTTGTCATTTTGTCGGCTGTCGCTGTTTCACAGGAGGAACTGAGGAACACTTGACGTTAAGCCTTAAAGATTCATTTTTTAGAAGGTAAAAGTGGTTGGTTACTTGGACTTTTATCAACGAAACCAATGGAATACTCCGTCTGGTTTTTTATTTGCTATATTGTTGTTGTGTGGTACTGGGGTTTCTAATACGTTATTTAATTCTTAATATTCCTTATTTCATTTAAGTAAAAATTATAAAAATTTAATATTAGAAATCTACAATGAAATTTATAAAAAAATTAAAATAATGGATCAGAGTTAGTAACTTCATTCCTAAAACAACAATGTAGCAAATAAAAAAAAAAAGCGTAGGGAGTAATTTATATTTTTGTGCCGACCAGACAACCTTGTATTAGTATTATTTTATATCCCCCTGAGAAATAATAAAATGGTGAATACTATGATTTGTGAATAATATTTCCTCTATTTTTTAAATGATTTGTTCCGTTATTTGGATGATGTCATATAAGTGGATGATGTCATATAAGTGGCCAATAGTTCAAAACGGGTTTACAAACTTCTAACTTTTTTTTTTTTGAAAGAGAAATTTCATTAAATGAAGGCCAAACGACATCTACAATAAGTATTAAAGAAAAACAAGATATAATCACACAAGATGAAATCAAATTCGTCTTCGAAGAAACTACAATGAACCGGATCGAGCAATACAAAAGCCTCCCTTGTGTTTCTTGAATCACGCAATGTTGATGGAAATCTATCATTCGACATAGTTTGGGGAAGAAAATTCTTGATTTAACCAGGTTGACCGCATCCGAATTTCCAATACTTCGATGTTGATGGTCTTGAAATTCAACCAATAGGAACAATTTCTCATACCAATTTTTAAACTTCCACGTGGGAAGAGACTAAAACTAAACTCCAAACTCCCATAAGAGGAGAGAAAGAACCCAAAAATTGGGTAGAAAACTCTCAAAAAGAGAGAGAATGAAATATTATTAATAACAAAAACAATAAAAACTAGAAGAAAAAAAGAAGAATGAGGGCTTACCACCATCGAAAAGATGATGGTAGCCCCAAACTAGAAGAAAAAATTAGGGTTTTTTTGGAGGAAAAGGAGAGAGGAGAGGAGGCTAGGGTTTTTACTAGAATACATACAAATTTCTATACAATATAGCCACCCACTTTTACTTTACTCACGTTATATCCGTTTAAGTTTAACCATGTGGTTCCGACATTCTTTTTCTATCTCCACTTTCTCTCCCAAGAAAAAAGAAAAAGAGGATATATATAATAAGGTCAGTTTTATAATGTGTCCTTTTTCTAAAGAAGAGAAAAATCTAACTAACTAAAACACCTTTGATTTTTTTTTGAGAAATTCCTATAATTCCCTAAACTTATATGAGCTTATCATAACTAATTATATTTAATTGAACATATACACTTATATTTTTGGTACAATTGCTAACAATAATCCTAAATATAGCCATTGGACCTTTAACTTTTCCCAGTTAAGGGTTATTGACTCATTTCAAATTAATCCAAACATAATCTAACATATGTTTTCCAGGTTGTGCTTCAATGGAAACAACATAGTGTACAACACAGTGTACAACAATATCGGAAACATAATCTAATTATTATTAAATCATGAGAGTAAGAATTGCAGGCCACAACATAACATAGCACCTTCATCTTTGAAGTGGCAACCTGTAATTCTTAGTCACACATTATAATAATAATTAACTAGTTATGGCCGGGCTTATGCCTACAGGAAAAAAATTTTATTTATTAATATAATACTTTATGATATTAACGCTAAAACAACCTAGTAAATCTGTTAAATATATTATTGGACAATCTCATTATTACGCAATATCTAATTTTTTATATGTGGAGATTATATGAACAAAAGTTCCCGCCACCGTCCCTTATTTAAGAAGCCCTTTTAATATATTAGTATAGATAGTAGTAGATTTCCAGCTCGCATTTCTTTGATTGAAACCAAGTCAACTTCAATTTTGCTCATTTCTCCAGTTTCAGGCATGGTTCAATAATAGAATGCGAGTCCTTTTAACGTTTTCTACTAGAAAAGAAGTTGATAAAAATAGCAACATAATAAAGCACTCACTCAACAATGAACATATTTGATTTTCATTACTCAAATTTACAAAATTGCAAGTTGCACAGCTACAAGAGTCACTACTCACTAGGGCCATGGAGTTGCAGGAAAGGACACAGCAATCGTCCCTTAATTTTCCTAACCTAAAGAACAACAATAAGTCAGCTTCACTAATTCCAATATTCATTCTTCCTTAATACATCGCAGCTTCTGCTCCTTTTTACCTCCCTAGAAGACTAATGAAAATCACTAGAATCTGCATCCAGATGGCCCTGTTCAGGTGTTTGACCGATCAAAAGGAACACGAACAAAGAGCCTGCCATGCAAGCTTACAACAGCAGAAGTGTGTAGTGGGTCTATCCTCACTGGAAAGATAACAACCTGAAAGCCGTCAACCACTCAATGTTAGTCAAATAGTAACATCTTTCTTAAAGCAGTAACCAACTCTTGTTATCCAAGAGTTCGATATCTAATTATCTATCTAGCAAGAGAGGGGGACATTTGTGGACCCCACAACAACTAAAATATTAGGGCAACTCCGTTCTCTACTTCCTCCTTGGGATAGGAGATACAAGAAAGCTCTAGAACAGGCAATAACGCTGATCGCTTTCAAATCTGAGTTTTTGTGAGCGGAGGCTGCGGATTCTTATCTCATGAGTTCTCTATGAAGTGAAAAAAATGTATCCTAAGTTTGATAACATCAGCACACTAGTTAAGCTACTAGACTCAAAAGCAGTCGCAATTTACCTTCCTAAATGGAGTGATGCCCCAAGGATTGTCAAGCTGCTCAGGCTGACCAGTGATGACAAGACGCCCGGCAGGATCTGACTGAACGCGAACCTAAATCATCAAGATGCAAGGAAAAAGTTATAGGACATTGATTAAGGTCATGTAATGCAATCACTATGAGGAAAACATACATATAGAAAGATAATCACATTTTTTTTATGGATTAAGAGAGATAATTGACCCAAAAACCAACCCTGGCTAGACTACTAGCCCAGCTCATATGCTGGGTAAACAGCTCAGAATACAACAGGCCCACTGCCACCACAAGAGAATTCCCCAATATATTGTTGGGATGAGGATCCGAACCCTAGGCAAAGCCCTGGAATTCGGGGTGGTACTCCACTGAGCAACCACCTCTCCCTCGTACATCACATGTCTTGACCGAGCAATACGAATCCTTTCAGATCAAAAAACCATTAGAAAATTAAGGCCCTTCAACCACAATATTTAAAAGGGTCAACCGAAGTTTGGAAAATGCCTGTAGTGTAACATATATTCAGTCATGCAGATGAATGAATGATAAGCCAAAAATTCTATTTCATACAGAAACATGAAAACATCCCACTGCTATAGCAGACCCAAAAAGGCCACTGTACAGATCAAACTTGAGGGGCCAAGTCTTCAATATAAACTTCATTCCAAAATAGCATCCTTTCATGTAAGGATCTTGGTTTACAATATTCAGTAACACAGTCCTTTACTCCTGTTATGGACTGCTCCTAGGGAAAGGATCCCACATCGACCGTATGGGAGGTTGGTGTGTGGTTTATATAGGACAATGGGCTCTCCTTCTCTTGAGCTAGCTTTTGGGAAGTACAATCCTATTGTCCTATAACAACTCCATAATTGCTTTCAGCAAAAATGAGTATTCTTGTCAGTTTCTTTCCTTTCCCACATTGACCTACCTAATTATGCATGGTAGTGCACAACCTACAATATGCATATACCTAGTAACATTGAAGCTTCCATATTTCTATTACTTTCATACAAAAGCTTGTCTTGTGTGCACCAGGTGCACAAGTATAAGTTATTGTGCACCATGCATTAGTTACTCTTTCATATTTTTTAAGTGACCATGTTAGAGCTACTTTTCTGTGTACTAATGTGATCATTTTAAAACAGGTAACACAAAGCACAGAACATTAGTTTTACCAACAAATGGGTGACTTCTGCAAAAATGAGCCTGATACACAATCACAAATAACATGCCGTGAATACTGAAGATTTTCAAATGGCCATTATATCATTAACCCAAACGGCCAAAAATTATAGTATTATATTAATTCAGATATCTCGCAATAGTGCCCGCCCAATAGAAATTTAGAAACAGTCCAAACAGATGCCATCAATCGATAGTGAGGACATATTTGCTGGATCTGAGAACATATTCATGAATAACCAGAAAGCACAAGCAGGCACCCAAAGAACACCAAGCCAGAGCAACAAAAGAAACACATAAATTCAATTTATAAAGGAAAGCTACAATACCTCCTCACGAAGAAGCCCAGGAACTAAAGCATAAACCTCGTAACAATCTTTCTGCAGGAGAAGGGAAGGAAAAAGAACCGTCAGTCATTTTCAGCATTAGCTCAAGTGGTCAAAGAGAATAACCTATGAGCATCAGTCTTCAAAAACTCACACTTTCTCTGACATTGATTTTCACCCAATCAGCTGGGGGCCCGGCATCCAGAACTGTTGACACTGACCTATAAGTAAGAGGGAAAGTGGTGTTCATTAAATACTATCAACAGGTGGTCAGATGACATTAAAAAAAAAAAAGCAAATTCATATAGACTAAGTATAATTAAATAAAGGCTTATATAAAATTGACTCCTTCCA
Source organism: Beta lomatogona (assembly GCA_947646795.1). Classification (NCBI taxonomy): domain Eukaryota; kingdom Viridiplantae; phylum Streptophyta; class Magnoliopsida; order Caryophyllales; family Amaranthaceae; genus Beta; species Beta lomatogona. The sequence continues at coordinate 48,427 of CANSNZ010001257.1, read as the reverse complement.
TCCAGTAACTTTTAATCCTCACAGAAAATCCAAAATTTCAGGAGAGTTATCAAATAAAATCACAATGTCATAAATACTTATAGGTTTTCATATTTACCCTTTTTGAAACATGAATTCTCATCAATTAGATTTTTTTTTTAAGTGAGAGCTCATTAATTAATCAAGGGCAATTTATAGAGTTGGCAAGGACTTAAAAATTTCTAGAAGTGGACAACATTTGAGGAAGAATCATAATACAAAAAAAGGGCTAAGATCAGAAGACTTAGTATGTATACTCCCTTAATCCCTATATCTGGTTCACACTTGGATTTGGCATAGAATTTCCTTGTTTAGAATCCATTATAACAGGGATGCTATCAGATAACAATAGCCATTAACTTTTTCCCCAAAATAAGGTGGATGCTGAACTGTTCTCTTTATCATCACAATTCGAATAACATCAGATTATAACAAGTGATTAGAAGGGAAAACAGGCATGTCTTCTTTCTTTTTGTTCTGGTTTAGTCAGGAAGGATATTGCAAATGCTAATGGTCATTCATGCATGTGTGGAGTCTGAGGACTTTTTCTTTTATTAGAGTCTTTGGTGTTCTGTACGTGTAGTTGGTAGTGAAGCTGAAAAACGAATTGGAAAGGAAAGGCAATCAGGAAACCTCAACTGTTTATTTGCTTCAGGCATCTCATTATCTGCAAGCTCTAGATTACTTGGTTTCTTTTGCTTTACACCTGAAATATACAATCATACACATAAATAACCATCGATTCTGGTTAAATGAAAATATTGTAGCATGAAAAGATACAGCAACATACCAATGTTTTTCAACTGCTTTTCACGCTTTTGTGTAGAATTAATGCTTTTATCCTGACAAAATGAAGGCATTTGAAGAAATCCCAGGTACAAGTTGAGCACAAACCAAAAAAAGTCATAGCATAACTAAATCATTTCCGAGAAAAAAGGCTGAAAAAGATCTGAAGTACTGTTGCTATGCACACAGGAATCCAAATTAAGGAAGCTACTCCCAGTGATATGTACAAGACACTTATTTGTTAATCATAATACGAAGCAAAGGGCATCAGAATATTGTGGGAACATTACACAGAAAATTATTTAAAAGTTATTAACATATTAGAAATAAACCATCATCCCCTGCACCATGACGCCTCGTCCTCACGCTTCTGTCTTCACCCTACCCTTTCCCTATGCATAGATCCCTACTTCCATTATCCCGTTAGCACATTCTACCAGGTACAAGTGAGCCTTGCAATTCATCAAGATCAAGGGTAACTTAGTTAAGCCAGCTCGACCAGCTCTTTGACTCCGCTAGCCCAAACCATGCCAAACCTAGCTTGGGCTCGGTTTGACAATCGAGCACAAGCCTAATTCTAGAGAACCTCAACCTCAAAAATAGCTGAGCCCTCAGTAGGCTCAGCCTAGCTTGTTCTTTTGAATTTATTTCATAAGCCATCTATTCGCTTAGAAACTTCCTCTATTCCTTTTTCGGTATTATCACCAAAATAATCTTCATGTTACCATGTGATGTGGATCTGAACTCTCTCTCACTCTCTATGATGAGATCCCATGTGATGTGGGTCCTCCCACACATTAATACTCTTTCAATATCTTTAGCACATTTCCCTACTAACAAGAAAGCATACTCCACTCTAATGTCCAAACCTAAGAAGAAAATTCATAGTGATGGCTGGATTTTCTTGCTCTAAAAAAGTCATCAATTTTTCAATTAGAAGATTAAGAACAAGATGAACTAACTCAAATCCCAAGCTTGCTGAGCATGGGATGCCCATCAGCTTCTTTACACCTCTAAGCAAGATAGGGGAAGGAAGAAACAAGGAAAGAGAGAAAGCTTGGATGGAAGAGGGGTATAGGGGAAGTTGCAAAGCTTAATTGAAAAGACTATGGGATGTAGGAGTGAGGGGCAAAGGAAAAGGAAGAGAGCTTGAAAGGAAGAAAGATGTAGGGTCAAATGTACATAATGGGATGACCAATGGCTTTGTTCTGTGAATACAGCAGCTGGAACTCAGAAGAGAAACAGGAAAAGAGAGGTGAGTGGAGGAGAACGCTAGCTAACATTGACAAGCAAATGGAGAGAACACATTTCTTACGATTCTTTCTTTTCCTTCTGAACTTAGTAAATTTTCCCATTTAATAATATTATAAATATAATTGATGGAAAATTCTCCAATTAATCCTCATACGTTAGATACATTCACTTGGGTACTAAAATCCTAAAAATAAGCAATACTTTGAACCATAACTCAAATAATCTGCATATTTATACCTTGATAATCGGCTCCCCAACTTCTCCAAAGCCAAAATCCCGTTGAGCATGCCAACCCTGCATCGCACGAGCAGCAGCATCCCTCCTCACCCTTCCTGAACCAGTTTGGCAAGCATTTCCCTAGAAAAAAGGACACCACGCATCAAAAAGTTATATTACTAACAAAATAAATACAAAGAAACAAAGCGTACAAATAGTTGCACTAGATAACAGGAAAAATTAAGGAATAAAAGTCCTGCATTTGCAATCCATCACCAAAGTGAAATCACAAAACACTACGATTCTTTGCATATGAAGATCCAGCTCCTTAACTGCCCTTAACTTAAGATTATGAGTTTGCATCTAAAGAAATCCTTTTCCCCTCCCGATCGTTTGATACATTTTCTTTGAAGTGCGGATGGATCCAGCATGTGGTTCGGTTGTCAAACTTTTATTGTAATCATGGTACACACCAAAATATTGACAAGTCGGAGGAATGTAGCTTTTAATTAGTACAAAAACAATCATCCAAAAAAATAAATATAAATACAGCAGTCATACAGTTATGCAAAAAGAATCATTTTATATACAACTTCCACAAACAACATTTCTGTTGGTCTCAACTAATGAGGGATAAGGTTGCATACAATGCAGCTGTTATTGAAATGAAAAAAACAGTACCAAGTATTTCTTTGGGAAGGAATTTACCGTGATATTAAAAAAAAAAAAAAGTCGTGTCAGTTCAGTTCTCGGTTCAGATATGGCTCGAGTCCAATCCAATCCGAACCAGATTAAGGATTGCTAGTTTGATCCAATATGAAAATCACAATGAACGAATTTACTGTTTCGGGCCTAATAATTTATGGATCTTATTTTCTAATGATGGGCAAATATGTAAAGACAACTTAAAGTCATACAAGCCAAAACATTGGTCCATAAACCTTACAAATGTGTCTTGAAAATGAAAATATGAGTCTTACAAAAAAAACCACTTTAACTTTAATATTTAAAGTGTCAAGTTTTGAAGAGGATTATAAATCCACAAACTAAACTACTTAGTTGGCTTATTAGTTATTACTTATTTGGTCTAGAGTTCATAACCATATCACAGTTCTTAAAGTTTGACTAAAAAAAAAGTTAATGAAATTTGTTTACTCCGTTCTTTTTATTCGAACACCCTCAATCCAAATATCCAAATCACAACAAGAAAAAAAAAATTCCAAATCCATTCCGATATAATACAAAAGATACCCATAATAATTAGTAGTTCAATTTGGATAGGATTGGACTTTGGATTTTATCCAAATAATTTACACCACTAGAAAAAAATACAGGAAGAAAGGACGGCAGAGGCTTACTAGCAGCTACAACAAAATTAAATCAAAAAAAAAAATCAAAGGATTTATCAAAGTCACAAAATCTCTTGCGCTGATCGATTCAGGAACCACATGGTTTACTACAACCAGATAGGGTACTTTAATTACTCTATATGTTGCAAATTGGCAATGCTGACATTTCGCATATTGAGATGTAATTTTAATCATTAGTGCGCTAGGCTGCTAGTATTACGAAAATACAGATAGACACCTTGTAAGAAAAATATAATTTTCTAAGTAACAACCACCACAAAAAGGGACAAACCAAGGAATTTGTGAGATACAGGCGATGTCAACCAACCAAGCCAGGAGGCACATACCTAGGTGTTTGGTTCCCTGGTGCGAAGCAAAGGCACGCACATCACACTCACAAGGCCCACTTATTTCACAAATAGGCTCATAAATCATATTTTCACTTTATAGATTGCGCTCAAAGATATAAAGCCTTTATAACGTTCTTCCAGATTAGCCTTCTATAACTTGAGCCAAAGTAAAATGTTAACTGGGAAAAGCAAACATCGGACAAGGGGAAAACCCTCACCTGACCTCATAACTGGTCACCAGTCAAGAGAGAGTGGAACTGGGAACCTCAACAGCTTAACTCACCATAAACGAAGAAGGAGAAAAAAGAAAGGAAGATAAACAAAAGCAGTCATATTGGACCCTCCCCCACCTCCCTTAAGCTTTGTAGTTATACACTTGGCACGTTTGGGGAGTCGAAGGAAAGAGGATAGATGTCAAATAGAGGAGGGCAAAGGGATTAAAAACCTGCAGATAAGAGTCAGTTACAGAGAGAAAGAGACAAAGTAGAGTGACAAGGAAAGAAGAAGAGAGAGACAGCAAAGGAAAAGACAACGGATGAGGGAGCGAGGACATGGAAGAGAAAGAAGAAACGAGCGACAACCTACATGATATTACCAGTGAATTAGTGGTTGGTCAGATCCGGTGACCTATTCCCACCCCGGAGGAGCTCCAGCACCAGGATATTTTAAGCTTTGGAAAAAACAAAGCAAAGGAGATTGAAGAAGGTATTTCTTTGGTAAAAGTTAAGGCATGTGGACGGATAAGTCACCTGTTGGCCGTTGCCTCTTTTTATAATTTTAAAATAGTCCTAAGCTATTGAACCTTCCTTATTCGACTTATATCAACTAAACCATGCCATAAATAGATGAAGACCTATCTATTTCAACCACATTGGAGCCAATTATTCACTAAATTGAAAATGTTAAATGACCTCCGTATCAAGCTCACAAGGGGGCACCGATGTTCCCACATGACCGCCTATGCTACCAAGCACCATAACAATAAAAATAAAAACCTAATATGAGGTCTAATTAAAGACCCCAAGAAAAACCTAGAGAGAAGGCTCTCCCTTCTCTCTAGAATTCTCTAGCCCCCTTTACCACCTTAGTATCAGACTATCAGCCCCTCCACCGCCTCTCTTCTTCAATCTTGCTACCTCTCTTTTTTTAGCTACTTCCATTGCCCTCTCCTGGCCTCCTCCTCCTCCTCTGACTTCTCGCCGCGTCATCTTAGATCCATGTCTGCCACTTCCAGTCCCAAACCATTGCCGCCTCCTATCCCGACTTTCCATCACCGACTCCCTGTTGATGAAGACGCCCCTGATCGCTGCTGCGAAGATAGCCTGGACAACGGCTTGGTTATCGCCTCAGTGAGGTATCTTGTTGGGCCGATAGCCACATCTCACTGTTTGAAGGTTAAGTTGCTGGTTCATCTTATTACTGCGTCTGCCTTCCCTTTGTTCACTTCTTTGAAAAGCACATACTTCCTCCGTTCTAAAATAAATTAAATACTTACCATTTTAGGCCGTTTCAAAATCAATGAAACATTACTTTATTTGGTATCACTTCTCTCTATCTCTCTCCTCATCACATGGGTCCCTATTTTTCTCTCTCTTATCTCTCTCCTCTCATAAATCTCCGTGCCAAGGTCCTACGTTTCATTTAAAATAGAACGGAAAAAGTATGTAAAGTTGCCTTGAGAAGCTAGATCTAACTTTTTACTTTGGTGTTTTTCTTATCCTTTCCTTTTTCGTTTTCTTTCAATGTATTTTAGTTTTCCCTAGTGGCTTTCCCTCATATAGGGACTCCACTAGAGTACCATCCATGTAACTCCTGAAAAAAAAGGTCTTACAACAGATTGTAAAATCTTACTTTGTTTGGGGTTAGATCCCATGATAAACTTTGGCATTTTCCATTAGTGTATATATTGTGCCAAAATTGTTACTTTAGAAAAATCTATAATTGTTGAATGCCAAAGCTAACTTTCTGCGATATATCACTATTAGGTAGCATAGAAACCACAGCAAACCTATGCAAAAATATAATTTCTAATTTTCTATAAGAAGTCACGACTCAAAGATCTTCGATAAAACCACTAATGAACCAAAACAATCCCACAGAACCCTGTAGGATCCCTCCAATCTACTAAGAAACCTATCTTTGGTCAATCACGATCATTATCTACTTTTAGATTATAGGATAATACTATCTGCAACCAGGAATGTGATCTTAGCAGCTAGGGTTCTCTTCTAACCCATCTGAAGGAGGATAATGTTAGATCAGCAAGATAACATCAAACTTAGACCTTCAAGCGTGGATTTCTGACGGTGGAACTAGCAAAATCCATGAAGCCAAAATGTAACGAGCAACCAAACACAGATACAAAACAGCCCTCATATTAATCTCTCCTACTACTGGCTTTGAATTACTGTGATGCAGTGGCCTTTCTCTAAGCACAAAAGAAAACCTACAAATGGTCACGATGATCCCAAATTATCTTAGAGTGCTAATGAGCACTGAGTAAAATGCAGATATCTCAATAATCAACAAAGTGACCCGGCTGACCTGAGAAATTGATACTCTAACAAGATGACAAGGTGACGGGTGACCACATATTTGAGCATATATTGCCCCAATAAATGGGGCAAACGTCATATGGAACAAGAACTATGCTTTGGAGGCATATTTCTTATCACGCACCATCAATATAAATGAACATTTCATAGCCACTTCACCAAATGCAAATTTACAAAATGCAGAGACACAAGCACACGATCACTTTCTATAAGAAAGTTCAGATAAATAAACTTTACCGCATTTTCAGCCAGTGTTGGCTCAGGGATGGGTGCATCCGGGAATTCAAGCTCACCAATCTCTCTTTTGTGTTTTTCGTATTCCAGAAGTGCCTGCATGAAGTAACAGCCAAATCATCACAACCATAGTAAAATGGCAACAGCTATAGCAATACTGAGTCGTAAAACCAATTGTAATCTGTGACATTGAATAGTTGTATTGACAGCTGAGCTCCACAAGAATATTGACAAAACTGTAAGAGTTATGAATCCCTTTTACTGCCTCATAAAAATTTTGCTACCTCACATTTGCATGAAGTTCTCATTCTGATTGAAAAATTCAAGTAAACTTCAAATTAGCAAACTGACATCCTTGTCACCAACATCTATCACATCAATAGAAGCCTTTGGAATCTAAACTTAGACTTCCTCAAAGTATAACTAGGCTTGGCTAACTTGTGGACAAGCACATTACGCATTTACGCTTTCTTTTGACATGGGAAAAAAGTTTAAGTAGATACATTAGTTACAGGTTTTAGAACGTTGGAAATAAACATTCGAAGAGCTGATATTCGGTTGACGAACCTAAAACTTACATTAAAATCAAATTTTCTTTTGATACTTAGAATTTAAAGTAGGTTCACCAATGAACCTATAACTTACAAATTCAGTTACACTTTTGAGTATGTACAAGTGCATTAATAATTCAGAAAAGAAAAAAGATATTCAACATTATTTTGTTTTCAGAAATGACTACATAATGTTTTACATGCATTGGTGGTCTTCAGTTAAAGGTTCATTAATATACAAATGACACTTCATTTATATTAAGACATCACCTACCAATAGAATTCAATTTGAACTTCATTTTGGTGAACAGTAACTGGTAGGTTTCATTTCATAAACAATGTTCATTATTCAATATAATGAACACTAATTCGTAGGTTCATTGATACTCTAGGATACACCATATATATTGCCATGCTTACCAAGTAAAATTTCATCCTTGTCAACAATTTCCCAACTTGTTCAGTTCATATACATTTTAAATAGTGACATAAAAGGCTAGAAAAGAAGAATCACTAACAGCAAGATACAACTGAAGCCCACACAATACATCTTATGAAGAATAGGCACACAAGAAAGAACAGTAGACAAGTAAGCCCTAAGCCATAACATTGTAGTGAAAGCAATACCTTCTCGTAGAAAATCCGAAATGTCCAAGAAATTGTAGTACACGTCCTGAACAAGAATAGCACTTATCTCGGTTAGATGTATAAACTTGAAGTAAGATAAACTGACTAGCATCATTGCCATCATACAGACTCAAATCTAACTAAACTGACTGAGCTGAAAGGAAATGCTGTTCACTTCCCATTCAACAGCAAAAGTCCAGCAAAAAATCAATAAAAACGGCATTTCTTACTTGGGCGGATGAAAAGATTCACCAACTTGCCGCCACAGCTTGTATGTAGTAACCTGTGAAGTGTAAACAAAAGGCAAGAAATCACATAATGCTCTCAGAGATAAGTAATTATGTCATTCCTTTGTCAATGAAGATAACTTAAGTACATTCAATCTGAGCGAACCAAGAAAGAATCAACCCATAAACCTACATATGCTTTATATCGTCATTAGTATGACAAAGAAGTGCTTCCAAACCCTTGTAATTGGATTGATAGTAAAAGACAAGAACATTCTAAAGTTATACACAAAGGCCACTCAACCACAAGGTTTAGAAAAGGTCATTAACTCATGATCACAGTAGTGACCATGCATCATATGATCATATATTCTTATTTTATTGGGGTTCCACGCAAAGGGTTGCACCAAACAGCTACAAAGCACATAAATGGTTCCGAAAACATTTTCGAGACAGGGAAACCTCATATCCAAACCATTTTCGGGCTTCATTAGCACAAAAACGGCTAGGATTTTAGGAAAACATCAGGTGGCAGAAGATTCCGTGCTTCACAGCTGGACAGAGCCTGATTTTGGTATCAGTTGGATCGACAATATTAACCTATTATAGGCTGTAACACCCCCTTGTATCAGTTGTACCAGCTGTATGACACTTGTACCAGTTGACATGCAACAGTCCTTTACAAGTTAGGAAAATTGGTTCCATAAGCTGAAAAGCCGATATGTCGTGTATGGTGTATCAGCGAAGATCCAAAATCATGATATCGGTAACTCAAGCTTAATTAAACTGTCCAAAAGGCCAAGCATACGGCCATACTCATACGCAATTAGCAAAACCAACTTAAACTTCTACTTCAAGCCATCAATTTAGGAAATACTGTCATTCCTACACATCAACAAATCGAGAATCATGCATAATGCAGGGCAAGAAAATCATCCGAATCATCCATCACAGCACAAGTAGTAGCAACAAGGGTAGAAAAGCAAGAAAACTCTTTACAGCAGAAAGTTTATGCCAAACCATCGAAGCACTGACACAGGCGTGACCATGACATGCTTTTTCCAGATTCTACATATTACATAGAGGAAGGAAGTTCTGATGACACAAAAGTCTATGAAAGGAAGTATTTAAGCATACCCTGTCATATCCACCCAATTGAACCACAGCTCTCCATAACCTACACCATACATGAACAAGAACATCTATGTCAGCCAACATATTCTACACTTCTAATAAGAAGTAATTTGGGGAAAAGAAAAAAAAAAAAAGAATAAGGCAACTGGAATGTGAGGCAAACATGGAAAGAAAAAGGGCATACTTCAGGCAATTTAGTGGCTCTCCGTAAAACTTCGGGGGGTTTAAAATCCATGTATCTCCCCTTATAGAAGGCTTCCAGCTCTTTTGTGAACTCGGCTTGTTCATCTTTAGTTCCAGCCTCCTCGTCCTCTTCAATCATCTACAAGAAGATCAAGGTAAGGATCGTTTCCTTACCGCTTATATTGAACAGAAACAAGCCTACCACATTTCCAAGTCTAATCACAGATAATCACTTCAGAGTCCAATTTTCCAAACACAAATACTAATGTTTTCAACGAATTACCTTTAATCTCTTGACACCATTGCTAGAGCGTCCCCCACTGGCATCAGGAAATGTCTTAATCAACGGTCTTCCGGAGGAGGAACGAGGGGTAGTAGGCTCAGTCGAACCCCACCATTTTGAGTCTTGTTATCGGATGCTCCACCACCGGCTTCTTGGTCCTCGCCATCACGCACCCGCTTAGACGAGTGTGCATTCTCGACCCCGTTCCCATTCTCGTTCACATTCCCATTTCCCTGAGGACTACTTTGGTTTGGGTCATCAGTAGGAGAAGGTGTATCACCACCCTCTTCGAGCTCGGGTTCTTCCTCAGGACCATCACCCACATCCGTTTCACACTGACTACTACCCATTCTTACTCCTAACAAAACCTCATATTGTTATTCCCCAAATTAATCAACCAAAAAACACCCAAAATAAAATTGTACCTAACATAAAAAAAAAAAAAAAAACACACTAATTTCTTCTCTAATATAATTCAACCAGTCATATCAGTACAATAAGCAAAATCAATCAAAGCGAATTATTAAATAAAAGAGAAATTGAGAACTAACCAGGTCAGAAAGAGATGATTTTTCACTTTCTTCTTGTTTTTTTCCTACTTTGTTTTGCAATTCTGTGAGATGATTAGCTCAATTTTGTTCATGCACTAGAAATTGCTCTGAAAAATCATGAAATTTAGCGCAAAAATCAGCGAAATTGAAGTGAAAAAAGGTACGAAATTTATGAACGAACCTAGTTCGTGGAAAATTGAAGGAGAGAGAAAATTAGTGAAGGCGAAGATTACCGATTACGCGCAGTACGATGATGAGTGAAGCAGCTGAACGCCGTCTACCGGAAAAAAATGGGGGAGAGAGAAACTTTTGCAGGGGAGGCAAAGATTGCCCGTCAATAAGTCGGGCCGAGAATCAGATTATTTCATTTCAAATAGGCGTTTTTTCTATTTGTTAGCCCAAAATAAGCCCATTGTGCTTAGGTATGGTCGTATGGAGAAATAGAATATAGTATTTGGTGTTGTTAGATACCGCCCGTATTTACTTTGTTATTTTGTAAGGTTTCATTTTTGTTCTTCTCAAATGTCTATATTATCCTTGCTTAAATCTCGTACTTGCCTTACGTCTTTACTAGCCCGTATGCGCGCGATGCGTGAGAAAATATATCAGTACTAGCATTTTTTGCACAACTATGCGTGCGTGTCATATTAACGTGCTTCTTTCTCAGTTAGTTATTCATCAGCGTTACAAAATTTTTTATTCGAACAGACATTTATAATTATTTTTAACATTCTAATATTTTTTTTCTTAAATAAATGCTTCGTTGGTTTTCTTAGTTATTTGTTCATCATTTCAAATATAGTATCGAGAGAAGGAAATATAAAACAGAAGAAAGCTTGTGCTTAAATAATGTAACACCCCGTAATTTTCACCCTTTATTTTTGGTGTTAGTTTATTTTAAAATGATATTCTTTTCGTAAATAAATAAATAATTTATTATTTTCTCTAGATCAATGATTTTTATTCTTTATAATTTGGGAGCCGAATTAATATTTTATTATATGGTGTGTTAATGTGTGCATTATATTTATATTTATAATATAATTCATTAGAATTATTTTCATTATTAAGTATTTTCAAAGTTTAGGCGCGATTTAGGAATTAATCGTTTTATCGCGTAACGGGCTTTCGGAGCATGGATCATTGTTGAATTGGGCCGAAAGTTTTGTGTGGGTGTTGGGCTTGGGGCAGCCGGCCAAGTGAAGGATTAAGGGGAGCCTTCTCCTTTTCTTTTCTCTTTTGTTTTTCTCATGACTCTTTGTTGCTTTGTAACCCCCCCTAATCATTCTCCTTCATTAAAACCCTTTATTTCAATCATTAAACATCCATAAAATTCTTATTTTTATTCAAAGAAGTTCAGCAGCATCATTCTCATTTAACCCCCCACCGTTTCAAGAAAAGAAAGAGAGAAAAGGAAGAGCAAAAGAATAGAAAGTTCAACCCGGTTTTTCTCTATCGCACCTTCACGAAAATCACCGTAGCCGGAGATCTAACCGTTGGATCGTCTTCAATTTTGGACACAACGTTTACAACGCCTTGTTCTACATTCTGACCGGAGCGATTAAGAATCTAAGCTTTTGATCATCGGGAATCATGGTCGTAACAGAGCAGTGCGAAACAAGAGTTTTCAACGTTCAAGAAGAAATGCCTAGTGTCTTGTTGCTACAATTCTCGTTCGTTATGCCTTGGGGTTAGAAGATGATTTGGATTGCATGCTTAACTCGTGATTGTCTCTTTAGACTCAGCTCTCCTCCCGACGATCCAGGTAACTAGTTGTTATCCTAGAAATATAGTGATTAGAGTATTATTCGGTATTAGATTAATACGTTAGGAATTATCTAAAATACTTTTTGAATGAGATTTTTGATGAAATTTGACATGAACATACGTGACACATGCTATGTGAATACTGTGTAGAGGAAAATAATTTTCGCATGATTTTTAATATTTATTTGATTTAATTAGTATTTTGTGCGTTTTGGCTAAATTTCATAATAATTATTGAACGACTGTTAAAATTGACGAAATCATTTTTATTAGATCATGTTACATGCTTATAATGTATTCCATGCCTTAGAATATTTTTTATTCACTGTTTACTGTTTTAATTAATTGATATATCTGTTTTTGTAATTTCTGTTCAGTCAGTATATAATTCATGAAAATTATTTATAAAGGCTTAAAAATTAATTTATTTGAATAATATGTATTTACGTGATTTTTTACATGTTATTTAAATTTTTTGGTAATTTTTGGGCGTCTTTTTATATTTTTAATTATTTTAATGGCTTATTTGAGGAATCTGTATATTAACTGTTAAAAATACTTTTTGAGTCCGAAAATTAATAATAAAAATTGTACCATGTCAGTAGAGCTATTAGGGTTATATGATAAGTTTTGTGTGATTTTACTGCTCGAATTTGTAGGTTTCATAATTATTATGGTGTTTTTGTGATGAAATTGAGGACACACTATTAAATTGTTTGAGGGTTTGTAAATCATATATAATTTATAATTTAATATATTCTGGGTTGCTTATTTTCAGTAGTATACAGTATGCATCATTTGAGTAACCACATGTTTAGGTTTGATTTATGGAATAAAACGATTTAATTGTTATTACTCTTTTAATGAATATGATTTAGAGTTAATTGGTGATGTATTTGTGATTGAGTGTGGTTGCTGTAAAAACCAGTATATTGTCATTGTTGATGTTTTGGAATGTTCAAGTGTTATTGTGAGAGATATTTGTTGAAAATTTGTAAGTGATTTATTTTGAGGATTTTTTTTGAAGAATTATTTTTGATGAATTATGGGTATAAGGCCGGGTGGCATCCCTTTTGAAGAATATTTTTGAGATGAATGATACTTTGATGATATTTATGATTTTATTTTGAGATAAGAACATCCGGTGGGATAGATGTAGTCCCCGGTGATGAACATGCCAACCACCTGGTTTGCGAACTAGGGGTACACCTGGGTTAATTGTTGTCGTCCGAGAGGTCAGGGAGTTCTGCGTGTTCTACCCTGCATCGGGAGTTTGGCCATTCTTAGACACAAAGGTGGGGAACGTAAGCCCATAGACCGACCTGGAGATTGCGATCCGACAAACCTTAGGAAGTGATTTGCGAATCACTAGCGTTCGGTTCTGTCTCGGACACTTGTTTTACCTATACTTTGATTTTTCTAAAAGTACTCTTGAGATGATTTATTTATTTTTATCCAACTCACTTGCTATTTATTATTCATTTGCGTTATTTGTGAGTTATATGGAAGTGAATGCATATTGTAGTTAACTTGACTTAATTATTTCCTTTCTTATTAATCTATGTCTGAATTGTACTTTGATTGCTTTTGTTCTGGGAGACTGCTAGTTACTCCCCACTGATTGTGGATATTTGTTGTATATTTTGCAGGTTTTGTTGATGGGGATTTTCTTTGATTTTGGGCTCGGGTTGAGATGCGAGAAATAATCTGTTAGGGGTTTTAGTTCTAGACTTCTCTTTAGTTTGAGATAGTTTTCTCATTTTGATTTTAATCTAAGTAATTAATTTACTTATAGTATTTACTTATGTTTGTTTTTATCACTTAGTTATTTAAACACTATTCTTGTAGTAGTGACATTCCCAGAAGACGATGTTTCCGCCATCGTCCTATTAATATTATTATTATTTCTTTCTTTTCCGCCTTTGAAATTCTGGGGTGTTACAGTTGGTATCAGAGCAAAACGCTCCTAAACTCTGAAAAAGAGTTGCTAATGATTCTTTAGAATTATTAGTTAGCCATAGGATATAAAATTTGTTTAGAATTAAGTTTAGTTGTTTCACTGTAATGAGAGTGTGATGGGTAGAGTAAGTAAAGGGAAGCCTTATGGGAATGTGATGTGCTCTCATGCTTATGGAGCATATGCTATATGTATAGTTATTTGTATTATTGGTGGAATTAGTCTACCAAGTTTGCTAATCTTATTTGCAGGGCCTCTTACATGTAATTTATTTTCTCTTTTATCGAGTGCGCAATGAAAGCAAAGTAATTTATAGCCTTCTCGGTTTCGTTGTGTTTAATTTGTTTTGTGTTTTGCAATTTAGAAATAAGCTTTAATTTTATTTTAATATAGTCTTGTGTGTTGCATTGCATTTATTTTATTTGCTAGTTGCTTGATAGTATATGTTATTATGTGAGACAGTATATATTTTTTGCTCTTTTTCAATTAAGTGTTGTTTATTATGTGAGTACTACGTATCTGTTTTATTATTTACAAAACTTTCTAATTTGAATTTATATTCCAAATTATATTTTAGATCTTTGAACTTAATAAATTTTATACTTATGTTAGAGTTATTTTATGACTTTCAAATTTTGTTATTGTTAATATTTTGACATACTCTTTTGAAAAACGTTTAATTTCAATTGTCTTCAAATTTCTCTTACCGTCTTTGACCATCTATAATTATAAATATTTTCCTTTTAATATTTTTATTTTTCATGCTAATCCTTGTTCAGCCTTTAATTATGGTAATAAGTTTTGTTGTCTTTGAAAATAAAAGTACCATAATGAGTTGTTTTGGTGTTAGTTTGAAATGTAGACGCAAACTATTTTGTTTTAAAGGTTAGCATTCAACAACTTTTACTTTACTTACTTTTCTTATTAGCATTATTTTTTTTTCGAACTCAAATGCGTGAAAGGATCTCGTTTACTATTTGTTGTTCTTGTTTAAATATTTAGTGCTTTCTCATTTCATAGAAAAATTTTGGTTGTTTTCATTACTTCTTATTTAATTCTCTCGATTTTGACCGATCCGTTTTATATTCTTTGAAAACGAAATTTATATACTCGCCTAAATTTTAAACTTGTTTGAGTTGATATTAAGTCATAATGGGTGATTCCTCTGACTTGTATGTCAATTTGATAAGTCTAAATTTTAAACTTGTTTGAGTTGATATTGAGTCATAATGGGTGATTCCTTTGACTTGTATGTCAATTTGATAAGTTGACGCATTTTTATCTGTTTTGATTTAATTTCCTTTTTCAGTTGATATTAAGTTTACATTGGGTGATTCCAGTAAACTCTAATGTCGATTTAATAAGTTGGCTTTCAAATATTGTTTTGTTGATACTAGATTGCAATGGGTGGTTCCATGCACAATTGTGTCGACTTAGCAAATTTTATAATTGTTGTTAATAATTTATTACTTTATTGCCTATTTATTATTAGTGTTTCGTCGTTGTGAAATTTATTTTAAAGTTTTCAATTTCTTTTGCGAACTTTAATTTTCATATATATGTTTAGGAGGCGTACGCTCTTATAACATATGTCATGAGTTGTGTTCGTAAGTGCTATTTTAATAAAGCAGCTAGCTACTCTTTATTAAAGTGTTCTTATCTCTTTAAGTGGAGTATAAGCCCGTGTGGTTACCTCTATTTAAATTGGTTTGACTATCTATTTACGAACTTTTTCTTCTTCGTTTCTTTTCTAAAAATACTTATGTATGGTCGGATTTGTTCTTTTATAACTTTACGTAAATATTTATTCTTGCTTCTTTTACAAAATTACATATAGTTTATTGTGCAAACGTTTTTACCTTAAATTTTCTCTTGTCTTTGGTTCTTTCACATTGTATAAATGATGGTTGTTACCGTGCTTCTTTACTGTACAACTATTTTTGGTCTTCCAAAATAAAATGTATATTATTTGAGTTATCAAATTTTATACCTGCAAAGTTGTTTAGTTCTTAACTAAAATCCATTGATTTTTGTTTTCTTAATGTTCTTTATATAGAGTATTTTCTTTCATCTCTTGGTTGTTTTTAAGTTTCGAGGACGAAACTCTTTTAAGGGGGAGTGTTTGTAACACCCCGTAATTTTCACCCTTTATTTTTGGTGTTAGTTTATTTTAAAATGATATTCTTTTCGTAAATAAATAAATAATTTATTATTTTCTCTAGATCAATGATTTTTATTCTTTATAATTTGGGAGCCGAATTAATATTTTATTATATGGTGTGTTAATGTGTGCATTATATTTATATTTATAATATAATTCATTAGAATTATTTTCATTATTAAGTATTTTCAAAGTTTAGGCGCGATTTAGGAATTAATCGTTTTATCGCGTAACGGGCTTTCGGAGCATGGATCATTGTTGAATTGGGCCGAAAGTTTTGTGTGGGTGTTGGGCTTGGGGCAGCCGGCCAAGTGAAGGATTAAGGGGAGCCTTCTCCTTTTCTTTTCTCTTTTGTTTTTCTCATGACTCTTTGTTGCTTTGTAACCCCCCTAATCATTCTCCTTCATTAAAACCCTTTATTTCAATCATTAAACATCCATAAAATTCTTATTTTTATTCAAAGAAGTTCAGCAGCATCATTCTCATTTAACCCCCCACCGTTTCAAGAAAAGAAAGAGAGAAAAGGAAGAGCAAAAGAATAGAAAGTTCAACCCGGTTTTTCTCTATCGTACCTTCACGAAAATCACCGTAGCCGGAGATCTAACCGTTGGATCGTCTTCAATTTTGGACACAACGTTTACAACGCCTTGTTCTACATTCTGACCGGAGCGATTAAGAATATAAGATTTTGATCATCGGGAATCATGGTCGTAACAGAGCAGTGCGAAACAAGAGTTTTCAACGTTCAAGAAGAAATGCCTAGTGTCTTGTTGCTACAATTCTCGTTCGTTATGCCTTGGGGTTAGAAGATGATTTGGATTGCATGCTTAACTCGTGATTGTCTCTTTAGACTCAGCTCTCCTCCCGACGATCCAGGTAACTAGTTGTTATCCTAGAAATATAGTGATTAGAGTATTATTCGGTATTAGATTAATACGTTAGGAATTATCTAAAATACTTTTTGAATGAGATTTTTGATGAAATTTGACGTGAACATACGTGAAACATGCTATGTGAATACTGTGTAGAGGAAAATAATTTTCGCATGATTTTTAATATTTATTTGATTTAATTAGTATTTTGTGCGTTTTTGGCTAAATTTCATAATAATTATTGAACGACTGTTAAAATTGACGAAATCATTTTTATTAGATCATGTTACATGCTTATAATGTATTCCATGCCTTAGAATATTTTTTATTCACTGTTTACTGTTTTAATTAATTGATATATCTGTTTTTGTAATTTCTGTTCAGTCAGTATATAATTCATGAAAATTATTTATAAAGGCTGAAAAATTAATTTATTTGAATAATATGTATTTACGTGATTTTTTACATGTTATTTAAATTTTTTGGTAATTTTTGGGCGTCTGTTTATATTTTTAATTATTTTAATGGCTTATTTGAGGAATCTGTATATTAACTGTTAAAAATACTTTTTGAGTCCGAAAATTAATAATAAAAATTGTACCATGTCAGTAGAGCTATTAGGGTTATATGATAAGTTTTGTGTGATTTTACTGCTCGAATTTGTAGGTTTCATAATTATTATGGTGTTTTTGTGATGAAATTGAGGACACACTATTAAATTGTTTGAGGGCTTGTAAATCATATATAATTTATAATTTAATATATTCTGGGTTGCTTATTTTCAGTAGTATACAGTATGCATCATTTGAGTAACCACATGTTTAGGTTTGATTTATGGAATAAAATGATTTAATTGTTATTACTCTTTTAATGAATATGATTTAGAGTTAATTGGTGATGTATTTGTGATTGAGTGTGGTTGCTGTAAAAACCAGTATATTGTCATTGTTGATGTTTTGGAATGTTCAAGTGTTATTGTGAGAGATATTTGTTGAAAATTTGTAAGTGATTTATTTTGAGGATTTTTTTTTTGAAGAATTATTTTTGATGAATTATGGGTATAAGGCCGGGTGGCATCCCTTTTGAAGAATATTTTTGAGATGAATGATACTTTGATGATATTTATGATTTTATTTTGAGATAAGAACATCCGGTGGGATAGATGTAGTCCCCGGTGAAGAACATGCCAACCACCTGGTTTGCGAACTAGGGGTACACACCGGGTTAATTGTTGTCGTCCGAGAGGTCGGGGAGTTCCGCGTGTTCTACCCGCATCGGGAGTTTGGCCATTCTTAGACACGGGCGGTGGGAACGTAAGCCCATAGACCGACTGGAGATTGCGATCGACAAACCTTAGGAAGTGATTTGCGAATCACTAGCGTTCGGTTCTGTCTCGAGACACTTGTTTTACCTATACTTTGATTTTTCTAAAAGTACTCTTGAGATGATTTATTTATTTTTATCCAACTCACTTGCTATTTATTATTCATTTGCGTTATTTGTGAGTTATATGGAAGTGAATGCATATTGTAGTTAACTTGACTTAATTATTTCCTTTCTTATTAATCTATGTCCGAATTGTACTTTGATTGCTTTTGTTAGGGAGAACCGCTAGTTACTCCCCACCGATTGTGGATATTTGTTGTATATTTTGCGGGTTTTGTTGATGGGGATTTTCTTTGATTTTGGGCTCGGGTTGAGATGCGAGAAATAATCCGTTAGGGGTTTTAGTTCTAGACTTCTCTTTAGTTTGAGATAGTTTTCTCATTTTGATTTTAATCTAAGTAATTAATTTACTTATAGTATTTACTTATGTTTGTTTTTATCACTTAGTTATTTAAACACTATTCTTGTAGTAGTGACATTCCCCGAAGACGATGTTTCCGCCATCGTCCTATTAATATTATTATTATTTCTTTCTTTTCCGCCTTTGAAATTCTGGGGTGTTACAAATAAAGTGGAAGAATTTGTGTATCAGGTTCACTGGTTCAATCATTGAATATTAATAAAGTAAAAGAATTTGATTTATATAATAGAGATTACCAAATAATAATCAACATTTAGGTTTTAAAATATTATAAGTATAATTATTATTATGAAATTTATGTTTTTATTTTTCTTCTCGATTATGTCAAAAAAATTTATCGTAGTTTTTTACACATATGTAAGAAGATGAAATCATTCTCCTTGATTTAATATTTAATTGAAATTTCAAATTTAATTCTATTGTTAACTTGTTCAATATATATGGCAAGTAGGAAAAAGAAAAGATTATTTTATATATATGGTAATTTAAATTCATTTAAGGGTATATCCAACATTTTATAAGGGGACACCATCTTCCTCCCCCCTTCACTTAAATAACAGAGATTAATACTGATATTCGGAATCGTAAAAAACTTTAATATTAATGTGAAAAATAAATATGTACTTCATACTCTTACAATTTATTTTTGCAAAACAAAGGATTGAAAATGAAGATAAGAGAAGTTGGTCTTTGCTTACTTTCTCTTATCAGGTTTAACTATTTCGCTTGAATAACATCTTGACTACGACAATTATGAAATCGAAAAATAGAAAGATGAGTTATACTCTTTTTTCTCGGGTAGTTTTACGAATTTATAATATATGTTATTTGTAATTGTTGTAGAATATTTAGGTAAAAGAAAACGTTGTATATTTTGTTGTTACAATTGTTGGAAAATTTATTTGTTATGTTAGTTTGCTCATCGTAAGTAATATTTTAATGGCAATTTTAAATTTTTTATGTTAGTTTTCTCTTTTACAACTTTTCTTATTATATAATTGTAATTCAAGAAATGAATGAGAAATTTTGAATAGGTTTTTTATGTTTCAAATTAGGGGTATATAAGTCTTTTCATGGGGGGACACCATAGCTCCCCTTGGCTTATATAATAGAGATAACTACACAATTTATTAGCAGTTAGCACCACTCACTACTATTATGCATTGTCGGAAAAATCACCACCCTTAAACCATTGTATCAACCACGTTACGCATGGACGTTTTAGAAAAAAATATTTGCCATCACAATGATAGAATTGGTCCGGAATTCCGGTTCCATCATGATAGAATAAGCTTATGCAATTAAAGATTCCACCTTAAATAAACAATTATTTTTTACCTTGAAATTAAAAATTACGTTCGAAAATCTTTAAGTTATATGCCCTTTGATCTTTGTGGTGCCCAGTGGCCGTGGGTGGTGTTGATATACGAGGAGAGATTAGAGGAGGAAAGATGAGGGAGAGAGTAGGGTAGATGCAAGAGTGGAGGAGGGTAATTTAGATACTTTGTGAAAAGTACGGAAATTCCAAGTAAATATGGGCGTTATTGTTTTGTCATCACACTAAATTCATCATATGACTTTCTACTTTAGGATGTCTAAAATCGGTAGAACAATTTGGTCAAAGTGAGTTATGTGAATCAAAAGTCACCGGACACTATGGGAGAAGTACGAAAGAATATAGAGAGTACCTAGTACATATAAATCCATCCAAAGATGTGTAAGTTTGATTTATTGGTACATAAATCTTATAAATCGGAAGAACATTAGTGTCATGACCTTTTTTAGATAGGTCATCTATGATGTATCATTATGTTTTTCATACGTACATGATACATTGATGAAACATGAGAAAACTAGTAATTTTGCTAGTGTTCTTGATAGAAGATGTCAAGTACTGTTGTTATGGTGTAGAAATCTTAAGAAATAATTTAGTGAAGTGTGAAAGTAATTACTACACGTACTTCGTATTTATATATTTTTTTAGTTTCAATATAAGAGAGGTGCTCAACGTTTTTGTGAGACCAATTATCGATGTGATAGTAGAGAGACGAAAAATATCTATATGTATCTCGTCAAAAAAATGTATATATGATACGAGGAGGGGATAACTCATTTGATAACAAAATTAAAGGTATATTACAAATAAATGTGTTACAATAAAAAAATGGAGGAAGTAGTTGTTATTCAGATTAATGAGTTAGTGACTTTATTTCAACTCGTTGCAATTACAATATTGAGGAAATATTACATTTTATAAAAATATTTTTAACATTCTGAAACATGTAATATTCATGCAAAAGTCAAAGAACAATTTTTTATTATTATTATCTTATATATGAGGGGCAAAGAAGATTTGTTGAACCGTTGTAGTTTGCGTTAACTCGCTGGCAAAAACCAATGATAATTGCCAAGAAATTGCCCTGAACTGAGGCAAGTACAAAGTGCAAACCTTGATTTCTTTAATTACAATGAGGCTTGTTACAAGATTATTAAAATGCATCCAAGAAAGCATTATATTGTACATTATTGAAATGAAGCTGCCTGGAGTGCTGGACATATAGTAATAGATCAATAGACATAGTAGGTAGTCCAGTCTCAGAAATGATTTAATACATGTTCATCTATGACCTCAATCAGCCGTCCATTTTAGTTGATTATCTCATTGTCTTCCCTAATTTGACCGTACCTATAGGCAAATGAAATAAATCACTTATATGTAGGGTTTCTTCAACAACTATACGATTGTAGTAGTTGGTAATATGGTAGCGTTATAATAGCTACCAACAATTGAATATTAGCGGTTAAAGAGTAGTTGCCAAAATAACTACAAAACGATTAGTGTTCCATAAACTAAACGTTGAATTAGTAAAACTACCTATGAACTATATTCTACCTTCAACCCAAAAGCTATTTCAAACACTACTACTACTTCAAAAGCTAATTGTTCTTTTAACTTTTCCTAGACATTACCTCAACCACTTAAATTTAATTATTTAACGTTATTTTTATCAAACTCTATTTTTCAATATACTAGAGTTTTGACTTGCCGAACCTCTAATAAAAACTTAAACATTGTTGTCAAATACACCCGTAATCAAAATCCTCTCACGTCCACTATGATTGGGATACTATAGCCAGGTGAATAACTCGAGAACCCCAACACATAGGCATGATGCATACATGTGCACGCGCACACACAAACACATAGACATAGTTACAATATACATGTATAACTAATGCAAAACTATGATAATTCTAGTAGTATTTTGTTTTCATTGCAATAAGTTGTAATTTGAAATTTTAGTATTTATTGAATGTAATGTTCTTATAAATTGTCCAATTTGATGTATCTTGTAAAGTACATCGTATGTCCTAATTCTTTCCATACTGCTTCTCTCATGATATTCAATGCACATCCTTGACTATGAAATATTTTATCGAACAATATCCAAAATGTTAAATACTTAGATGGTACCTAATCTCATATACATAGTATATGTCTTAATGTATATGCCCTCTATGGCTTTCATACACCCCAGGAAAACGTTTAAATTATGAATAAGCATGTGACTAAAAAATACCAGGCTGCTAAAAATCTCTATATAAGGTCCCAAAGTTGGTTCACTTTTCCATCAAGTCCAAAACACTAGCACTATTTCCAATACCTAATCATCTACTACCAAATATATTATACTCCCTTGAAAATGCGCCAACTAAAGGAATACTCCTACTCTAAGCCATCCACACCACCACCACCATCACCTCCAACATCATATTATACCTATTCCTCACCACCACCACCACCACCAAACCCTGATCATCACTCGCCCTACTTCACCCCGCTCCCCATGCCACCCACATTCGAGGCACGAAAAATATTGCTCGCCACCACCACAACCACAACCACAACCACCAGTGCCTCCAGTAACTGGAGTACCACCAGCATCACCACCCTCACTATGGCCCCCATCTCCACCCGGAGGCGATGCATCACCACCCTCAATATGGCCCCTACCACCATCATCATACGAAGCGTCACCGCCTAGTCATGGAGCATCACCACCACAAACTCCCTGGTGGACTTTCCCTACACCTCACAGCATTACCACCATCTACGTCATCAACACCACCAGGACCAGGTGGTGTTAGATTCCTGCATCACCACCTCAGCCACATGGTAATGTTTTTCCACCAGCAGCAACACCACCTCGGCCACATGGTGGTGGTGGTGTACCTACCAGGCGGTGGCGGTGGCGGGATTCCACCAACTCCTGTAGTTCATTCTTCACCACCATCAAATGATCTTGTATTGTCCCCTCCCAGTGGATCACCACCAGGAGGAAATAAGCACACTGGATTGATAGTAGGATTGCCATCACTAGGTGGGTCTCTTCCCTTGCGTTTTTGGCTGTTTGCCTATTCTGTGTAGCTAAGAGGAAGAAGGCAATACTTGTGCCTCCTGCTGCTGCATGTGAAGAAGGTGAAGAGACTGCTGGTGCTGGTTATGGTGCTGGTGGCGCAGGTGTGCTGGAGCGTGCTGCTGCTGGTTATGGTGCTGGTGGCGCATGTGGTGCTGGTGCTGGTGATGGTTATGGTGCCGGTGGCGCAGGTGGTGCCTCGTGCTGGTGGAGGCGAAGGCCGAGGAAGTTACTGAGGTACTAGGCCATACTACTGCCTACTGCTTCCTCAGCCCTAGCTCATATAGTGGACCAAAACTTCATACTAATGCTTGAAGCTATACTGTGATCAGCAAAACCAAAAGTTCCTGATACTTGCTTTGGCCATAATTTGGTGCTTGCATTGTTTTACTTGATTGAAATTCATGTTTTGGTATTGTGGGCAAAAATTCAAATCCATTTATTTTGTTTTTATTTCAATTTTTTTTGTGCAATGTAAAAGTTAAATTTGGGATTAATTTTGTATAAGTGTGGGAAATTAAATCAATAAATGAAAGGAAATTATGTAATACAAAGAGCTATTTTTTCTTTCTAGTCGGTTTGTTTGAACTTGGTCTATATTAATATCGGTATAATTTTTGTAATATTATACTCCATCCGTTTCATTTAATTTCTCACTTGACTTTGGGGAGAGCAAGAGAAAGTGTAAAGTATGAGAGAGAAACCGAAAAGGTGGAGAGAGAGATTGAAAAGTGAGAGAGAAATTAAAAGTGGGTAAAAATATTAAAAGTGGATGGCATGGGTGGAAAAAGAGGAGAAAGTAGATGTGACGTATTACCAAAAATAGAAAATGCGGCAGTGTGTAGATTAAAAAGCCGGACCAAAAAGAAAGTTTTTAGATTAAAAGGAACGGAGGGTATGTGATATTTAATATAATTAGCATTTCATTATATTTAAACAAACTTTAGTTTAAAAAAATAAATAAGACAAAAACTTAATTGACATCAACTAATAAAATTGAGTGGCACGTGCAAATAATTGGAACATAAATTTTTTCCATGAACAAATCCTAAAAAATAATGTTTTTGTGCTTGAGAAGTCCCCCTCACTATCTTCCTCCTATAATTCAGGTCCTCTTCTTTTGACCTTCTTTGGTAATTACTAATATGGGGGTTGTTGAAGGGGACAAAGAATTTTAAGTGGTTAGTACTTACTACGTGAAGTTCATCGAAATTTTTTCAAACTTATAGAGCAAGTGGAGTATAGTATTTTCGTTGTGGAGTTTATACTAGATAATCTAGGAAACCGGAAATTAAGTAGGCAGCATATATAGATATATACTTCTAAGTTCTATAAACTAGCTAGCTGAGGTATTTCTTCCGGCCTCCGATTCCTAAAAGTCCTCTCACTTTGACATTTTTCAATATAACAAATTTCATTTTTGTGATTCAATTCATAAGAAAAAAACACATAGTCATGTGTGATTTATATCTACTTTTATAATTTTACAAATACATAACAGAGATATATCGCCAAAGTTTTGCGTTGACGTACGTCAAAATTGGAGGTCGGAAGATCTTTTTGGAAGCTATAGGGGAGTATGTTAGTTCTATTATTAGAAGCGTGTCCATTAGTGGTTTTTTGGACATCAATTTGAGTCATGAACCTTGGCTCAAAAAAACATGGGATTGCATCCATGGTTTTTTGATGCTTGCATTTGGGTCATGCTATGACTCATCCATGGTTGGTCATCCTTATGACCCAAACCAATGGTTAGTCATCTATGGCGATCAAGCCAATCCATTTGGACATGTGGCTAGCGTCGCCAGGTTATTTTTATAATTCAAATTTTGTGATCTAAATAACTTAAAAGTACAAATAAAAAAAATAATTATTTTTTGCCAATGGTCCTATCTTTTTGAGATCTATAAAATAGACATCCATTTTACTATATTTTGACACAGCTAAAATTAATTATTTTCTCTTTCACATTCTATGCACATGAATAATTGTTTTTGAAAGCTTTTATTATTGAATAATTTTATAATCAATATTAATTACAACAAAAAAGAATTTATTTAGGGTCGTTAATATAAAAAAATAATTTATTTATAATCTTGTATGATATTATAAATATCAAAAGGTATAAATATATATTGATGTAGGAGAGAGAAAATGGGATGGAGTATAGTAAAAAGTGGGATAGAGGAGGATGACGTTCCTTTTTTGGGTGTGAGTGGGGTGCGTTTGTCAAAATGGGTCATAAAGCAGCATGACACACTTTAAAGATGAGAGTTGATGAGAGAGAGAGGGATGGCAACGTTTTTTTTGGGCGCAGATGGCCATGCTCTTATTTTTATATTTTGACAAGAGTTAATATGTTATTAGGCTTGTAACAGCAATCTTCAGTTGGTAAAGATGTAATTAATGTAATAGACCGGTTATGTAAAATCATCATAGAATCATGTCATTAGGAAGAATTGATACAGATGTGGAACATTAAAAATGAGGAAAAAGATTTAGATTTCTCATACTGCTAACATTTACAAATCATATTTCTTTAGGAGCCTGAGTTATAAAGCTCAAATGAGCCCCCTTACCAAATACTCCAATGACTACCGAAATTTTACAAATCAAAGGATGATAAAATCCTTCATGCTACTAAAATGATGACACAAATACACAATCCAATTACTTTCCAAAAAAACAAATCCCAATTCAAATTCCTTTTGCACTACCCCTTAATAAAACAAAAGGAGGCTAACAACAAATTTTCTATAATCATGACTTCACGGTGCATTACTAGGCCTAATTAAGTCCTTTAATATTGTTTTTAGGTCTTAAATTATTGGCCTTCATTCCTAATCCGGATCTTGAAACAGCTAATTCCTCCTTTTGATCTTAAATAACTAAGTCTTACCAACTCCCAAGTTACTTTTTTAAACTCTACTTATTTAAAAAAAAAAAAGACCTAAAAGTTATGATAATAGAGAAGCTAATAATATGATATCACGTGCATCTTCTCCTTTCGAAGAAACCATGAATTGAAAAGATAAAGGAATTAATTTGTATTTGTAAATCCATTTTGGGGTGTCAGATTGTGGACAAGTAGTTGACAAGCTTAAAATATTGCATGATTCCAAAAGAATTTATATTTATCATCTTAATGTCATTACACTTCAAATCATTTCCTACATTGCTATCGGAAAAATAAATACTATGTTGCAACAAGTAAAATTCTAATGTTGCATCATTCATGAAACATTCATTAATCTATTTTCCCCCTAAAAACCAAAAAAAAGGTACATGAAGAAGTTGAATTGTTAGCTCACACCCCAAATAGTCAATAGTCCTCTAATTTCTAAAATAAGATAGATCTTAATCTACATAATATCTCCTAGAAACCGAATTAAGTCATTCCATGTAAGTTTTTTAAAGGTGACGGGAGAAGCGCTAGCGAAGTTGGGGAATGAGGAAATCAATATTTCAGGGGTGAGGCTCGATCGGGGGATTACGAGATCGGAGGTGATCTGCTGTGGTTAGAACGGCACTGCTTGCTGCTTGCTCGGTCATTGCATGTAAGTTATAAGCTTTACAAAAGTATTAATAGTTTGTATTCGAGAAGATTATGATTTATGATTCTACATCAGTTGAATCAGTATTATTTCCTTCTCTCTTCTTTTGTTTCTTCATTTTTAGCCTCAACCATAAAAATAGGAGAAAATCCCCAAAGTGAGAGAACAAGTGATACTCCCTTTTCTACTTGAAACTTTTCATGGTAGAAAAAAATGGCTGCGATCTCTGTGATTGGAAGTGCAACCGCTATAATTATTCCCGATAGCAAGAAGGCCATAGTATATGACTCAGCTGCTCCTAAGTAGAAAAAGTGCCATACGATTGCATACTTATCAATACTACAAAGTACGTGGCATTTCCAAGCTTGTACTCTTGCACTTCCCTTGCATATCCCTGCATCATTTTTAACATCAGTAGCTAAATCGATTTCAAATTTTCCCTTTGTTTGATTTCATGCTAGAGAAAAAAGAGTACATAGAAAAGGCGAAATGGAAATGGCAAGAGGAAAGGAGAAGAAAGAACTTGGAAACTCTAAGAAATAAGGAGGAAAATGCGTCGTTCATTTGCAGAAGAATAATCTGCATTTACGTTATTTAAAAAGCTATTTGCCCGCGTTTAGGAATTCTTTTCTACTACCCTTGTAACTGATACAAACAAAAGAAAACTAGCTATTCTTTCCTGAAAATGATATTCTTCTCCCAACAAAACTCATATTTAAAATCGAAACAATTAGGGAAAATCCATCAACTACGCAATTAAATAGTCCCGAGTTTATATGCATTTCTGTACATTTCAGCCATATCTAAGGAAAAAATAATAGGAAGCAATAAACATACAAGTCTACTACTATGTCCAAAAACATTCATAAATCATAAAGGGGTCCATGACAGAAATTTAAGATCGATATTCAACGACAATGATTAAGAACTAGGATGGTCATTCTTATACTAAATTATCCCGAAAATGGCTAATGAACTCTTACCCACTTTATCTAGCTGCCTTGGAGATAAGGAAGGGACTTATTAATTCATTAAGTATGGGCTAGTAGTGAATTAGTGATATAATTGGCAAGTGATTTTGCAAATTGCTATTATTGTAATTGTTTTTCCAAGAGCTGGCATAAGCATAAAGTATGCTCAAATTGATTTTGTAACGATGGCAAATCCTGGTCAAAGAAACGGTGACTAATGGATTATTGAGCTGTACACACTGGTCGATAATTCACATGCATGTTGCACAATCGAGGATATTATATCAATTATCAACCAGTTTAATTGGAATTTCGTTTAAGACTTTAACGGCCTGTTTAGTTAGTTGTACTAAATGGTGATAATGTGTAAATTTGTGAAGATATTTCCAAGTTAATATCTATGATAATGAAGCTTGATGTCAAAATATAGGTTATCACCTATGTAAATTTTCATTCCGGCTCGATACCAGCTTTAACAGATTGTAATGGATGGTAATGAAATTTTAGGAAGAATATAAGTCTTTTTGGGATAAAGAGTAAGCGTTAACATGAATATTGACATAGGAATGCCTTCGTAAATTTCTACTAGCAAACCGTCACCATAAGTATCGTTTAGTGCGACTAATCGAACGGGCCATAAGTGTTATCATTTATAATGTTCAACACAAAAAAAAAAAAACTCAATCATTTTAAGTCAGCATGTTCGGTTATAACAATAATGGACATTGTCAAAAAAAAAAAAAAAAAATAATGGCAATAAATTTGCATATGAATTTATATAAAAAAAAGTCTCCTGTCAATAACATAGTAATGAAACTCTATGGCCCTGTTTGGTAATGAGCTTTTTCATCAGCTTTTAGAGGTTTTGAACTCATTTTAGAGTTTGACCAGTCAAACTTCCAATATGGGTGTTTGGTAAGGAGAGGTTTGCAAAGGAGGTTTTGGGTCAAAACTCTCAAAACAAAAACGCTGCAAAATGCAACGTTTTGTTCAGAGTTTACAAAACAAAATTTTTGAAGACAATTTTACCCAAAATTAATTATCATTATTTACCCAATGCAAAACCACCATGACTTCCACCACCAACAATTCCGTAAACACCACCACCGACATCCACCAAAAAAACCACCACCACCAACCACCACCATTGATGAAGAATCGCTGATGGAGATGCGCTGCCTGGAGGTGATGATGAACAGTGATGATGATGTTGAGTTGTTGACTTATGTTGATGATGAACAATTGTGATTGATGAATTGATGATGATTCTTGATGATACTTGAGGATGATGATGATGATTCTTGATGAAGGATTGATGATGATGACGTGATGGTGTTTGCACAAGAGTTGTTTTAGATTTTTTTTTTTTTTTTTTTTTTTTTTTAAAATGAAATCAGTGGGTATTATACTGGGTTGGAACTTGGAAGTGAAAGAGAAAGAGGAGAGAGAAGAAGGAGGAGAGAATGGGGTTGTGGCATTTGGTGGGTAGTGGCTTGTGGTGGATTAGAAGGGGAATATAATAATAATAATAATAATAATAATAATACTAATAATAATAATGACTCGATGTCCATGGTTGTCAATTTTTAGGCATTAATATCTTTATCGAACTTTTTATCAGCCATAGGTAAGTTTCTACCAAGCAGCGTTTATATAAGCGGCAGTCAAATCCGTGATCAAATCAACTAAAAAAAAAAGTTAAAGCTAACAATGACTTCAGCGCCAACATTAGCTCTAAACTTTTGAACAGGGCACATATCAAAATTCTTATGGAGTATATATTTAAGTTGGTAAGGAGAAAGATAAATTAGACCTTGACTCTTAAGGTTTCTTGATTCAATATTTACTAGTCAAACACTTAAGAGTAAGGGGAAAATGTAAGGGAATTTTATCCCCAACTATCGCATTTGGCAAGATTCAACATTATAACGCTTAAAGGGTAGCGAGGTAAATCGCATTCGATTAGACCAAACAAGAGTTGATTGCAGGCCCATATATCTTCATAAAAACTTTTTAAACGCGGCAAAAAAATATATTTTATATCTACATAAATATTATAATTTTATTGCGTTTAAAAAGAAACAGGAGGAAAAATATATAGTAGTATATAGATATCATCATATTTGTGTACATTCGTCCCTATTATAGTAGAGAGGTGGCCTACATCTTGTGTACATATATCTGTCTCTCTCTAGAAATGCTTAACAACTAAAGTGATGCACATTATGTACTAGTAATACTTAAATTCGACTTTTAAAAAAGCTAAGTAAGACATGATAGCTCAAGATTCAAGTGCTCAACCTAACCTCCTGTCCGTTACTCGAGAACGCCTTGATACTATTTTATGGCCTCATCAAAACTAATATCTTAATTAATAAATTGTGAAGTATCCCCTCTAATGCAAAACGCGTACACTATTTAGTTAAACTATACCAATGAAGCTTTAAAAGCTCATTTAAAACTTGTGGTCCACTCCCACTCATCGTCCGAATCTCATTGATTAGTTATTTGCCCTGTTTGATAATTAGTGGATAATTAATATATGTTATTATATTATATTCGCTGATAGGTTGTAGCTGATTATATTAGGTAATAGCTTTTAATAACTACCTTACCTCTTAGGTAATACTAAAGAAGAGAAGTTTAGAGGGTAAAATTAGAGATTTCAACTCATATTAGATATAGATAAGGACTCGTAACCTATAAGTTTGATATCTTGGGGCGTGTTCGTGCGTAAAATTCTCTTTTGAGGTAAAACTTTTAGTGTTTGATTTTGCCAATGGCAAAACGCTAGACATTATAAAAATATAAGTGTTCGGCAAAATGACTTTGTTGTAGTGGTTAGTGGTTAGACTTAGCTTTTGACAAGCTTTTGCCAAACTTTAGAAAAATTAACGTTTGAAGATAGAACACTAGCGATGGAACAATTCAGCAACAATTTTTGTAAAACACCATATTGGGGAAAGTATTATTCTCATTTAAATATTGGGCACTTATAGCAAATAGGAAGGAAGGAATTAAAGACACATTCAACGCATAAGCCATGAAATAAGAAATGTTGTTTGCAATAATACATGTCAAAAGACAATTGAATGTATCTCAAAATTAATTATTTTATACCACATACTTTATATATATCTTTGTATGTGACAAATGGTAATACACATCATTTGGATAAATAATTATGAGTGTTTTCACTTCAATAAATTGTACTCACTGCGTCCCATATATAATGCTTCATTTCGCATTTAGCCGGTGCCTCAGGAGGACGTTTGATCCATGATATCTTGATTTATTATTAATAAAAAAAATATAAAAAGTTGATATTATGAAAGCTACATATTGGAGCAAATATATGAGAGATCACACGTGAAAATGTTTTATTGTACATATTAATGAGAATATTTAGTCAAAGATTTTAAAAATTTGATTCATAGAAAATGAAAATGTTTATATTATGAGACGGAGGAGGTACGTATTAACATGACATATATATTAATAGTCACATCCTCCCTACTAATCAATTTTTTTAGGAAAAAAATAATGCATTATAATATACACATCAAATTTAAACATATGGAGTAATATATTAATCATTGTATTGAAATTAATATGATAACTAAAATGTGTTACTTTGGTCTTTTATAATCCCGACAGCTCCTTGTACCAAGCAGCGCATGTTTTAAACGGCGGTACATCACAACTTAACCATAATAAACTTCTTATCGGATAGCGTACTTCTGCCAAACGAGCAAACAACTACTTCAACAGCCTAAGCTCTCTTGTAGCGGCTCTTCGTTGCCGAACAAGCCCTTAAGGACCCCAAAAATCAATTGCCGAGAAGTATTTGGGGTATGTTCTCTCGCCTTTCGGTTCGGTCTCGGTTCGGTTCAATTCGGTTTCAAAATTATAATCATTACTATTAATTAGTTATCTTTTTAATTGATTCGATTCGATCTGATTCAATTCGGTTGTTTTTATCTTGGAGAAAACACCTCTACACTTGGCAATGTGCATTCCAAGGTAGAATAGATACAAAATATGGAGGAGTGGATCCAATTCAACTTATTGCCATTCCTATTTATGGGGAATCAAACACAATCAGGCTTAATTCTAACACTTTGGAGAAATATAGAGATATCTTAATAATTTCGTATATCATCTCATACATGGTTCAAAGTCCGAATGGCAAATCTAGTGGTTTTCCTCCCGATTGTTTCTGCAATAATCTTCAACTCTCTATTTTGTTGTGCTATTCCTTTTTTTTACGAATTATTATATTATATGATTCTAAAATCAGAAAATCCTGGACCTAACTAGACATGTCCCGAGCAGAGCCCCAACAAAATTCATAATCTGGCCCATTAATGATTGGATCAGGCCCAGAAATTTTTAACAGGTTGGGTCAATAACGGGTCGACCCACGAGGAAAAATTAGCGGGTCGGGGCAGGTCCTTTAAAAGGGGTCAGGTGCTAAGTTATAATTTGCAGGCTTTTTATTCCAAGTAACTGATACAAGCAAGATTACTCTAGCTAGATCAGTCATCATTGTTAAGACTTATTGGACTTGCATAACTAACAATAATCACTAAACAAATTGAACAGATTAATATAAGATGGAGATGATATGAGTATACCTTGTAATCACCGCTTGCAAGCATTCCAACTGTGCACAAAGCAGTAGCAGAAAAAAAGATAACATAAGCTGAATCTCCATTGACCAAAGAGTAGTTAACTGATGTTTGTTTAGCTCTCCTGTAAGTGAGCTCAATCATAGGAAGCATAAGAGCAAACAAGGCAGACGATGCGAGCGTGAAGAAGAACCCTATCAAGTACTGAGCCTTCGATTCACCGGCCGGTCTATCGTTGCCGGCATGAAGTGCTAACACGATGGCTCCAAAGGTTAAAAGAGCAACAGCATTTACTGAAAATGCTGTGGGAATTTTGTCTTACTAATATGAAGGCAAATACAGCTGTGAAGGCTAGTTGGGTTGCTAGGATTAAGGATGATGTTGAGACTGGTATGTGCTGTACTCCATATGCATAACAATAGTCTGCTGATCAAGCTACTAGTCCTGGCACATGGATAATTTGGGATCAAAATTAGTAAGTGGTAACAAAAGGGGTTTTTGGCTCTCCATTCAACTTATTTTACCGGTCCTTAAAGTAAGTTCGGATAAGTTAAAGATCGATTTGGATAAGTTTATATAAGTTGAAATAGGTCTAATATGATCGAAATAAGTTCAAAACAACCAAATTAAGGTTACCTGTGCTCGCTCCTAAAATAAGGTCTAAGAAGTATAGAATGCAGATAAGTTCGGAGATAAACAAAAAAAAAAAAAAAAAGCAGGGGACTTCATATATAAAGGTGTTTGCGGTAAATGTAATCGGTTGGACCACATAAGAAATGTGATGGTTAAACTTGAAAATTTTTCTTATCTCGAATAAGCTATAAAATGGAAAAGTTTTGTTAAAGATTGTGCATACAAGCACGGAGGTAAACTAAGTCAGTCTAATATTGTTATGAAGTGCAGCATATAAAGAATATAATAGACCGATTTAAAAGGTATGTGTTAGGATCTATTTGGGAGTATTTCTAAATCTATCTATCGAAGTGTTTATCTAGAAATATTTAACAATGTTTATTTAGAGATAATGTTTTTTAATATTATGTTCAGTTTAGGATATGTTTTCCTATATACTCTAAATATATACTAACAGCATGATTATTGGATGTTCAACAAAGTAGAACTTTTGTCAAAGAGATAGAAAGAGTGGTAGACCACTAAGGCACTAACCTCACCTTTGACTACCTTTGAGTTGCCTTAAAAAACATGAAGATAAACATCAGAGGTAACGAGTGTGTTCTTCATTTGAATTATGTTCAATTAATCTTTTTTAAAACTTGATACACTTGATCAACTTAATTAATCTTAAAATTACCTTATTTTTCTCCACATGATTGAACTTTTTTTTGATGAGACACATGATTAGAACTCTCAAAAAATACCTCATGTATAAATCATTAAGACTCAATCACTAAAACATATTTCCCATAAAGGGCGAGAAAACGCACCCTAGCACACACAAACTCTAATAGAACAACTATCTTTTAGAAGAATATCCAAGAGGATACTTGGTTCACTTACTTTTTTATTTTTAAGAAAAGATTGCGCATAATTCAAGCCGACAAAGACTGGTGAATCGTAACATGGGGGGCTTACCTATCTTTGCACTCCCGCAGGATAATGAAAATCCCAACGTTGCTCGATTCCAAACGGCAGCATATCTAGCTAGGTGATGAGCTACGCTATATGTAACAATAACATGATAATTATGCTTTCACTCAGACAGTATAGTACTAAGAGTACTCTCAATAGAAAAAAGCAGATGAGTTTATATTCTTGTATGATGCTCCTATTACTTACCAACAATGGCTGCATAGCAAAAGGTGTTGGCCTTGATGCGTAAGAATAGCTTCGCCTTGGGATCGGTACCACGACGACGAAAATAAGCAACGAGAAGAGGTAAAATCATCACAGGCCATCCACCAGTTTCCAACCAGGAAGAAAGCCAGATACTTTTACCACCGTGTATGTAATACAACCTCATGATAAGTGGACCTGCGCTTATTCCTGTTGCTAACATGAAGCAAATTTAATATCAACAGGAACTTTTTCATCTTTGGTGATGGACTCATTTCTGGCTCCCTCCATTGCTATGTTTCACGATTCTCTCTCCCCCAATCCCTCAAAATCTGCAACTTTTGTAAGAACACTCGGCAAGGTCATCTTTTTCATGCAATAATGTTGTCTCTTGTTGAGAGGAAAACAATCTAACATGACTTCTATTTCCGATAGAAAGTATATTTTTTAATAATGTGTTTCAAATTTTTGTCCATTTGGTTGGTTCTTTACTAGAAAAGTAGGAGAGAAGTTAAAGAAAGGATATGGAGTGAAGGGGGAGGTATGGAGGTAGGGCTGGCAATGGGTCGGAGGTAGGCCGGGTGGACCTCAACCTGCCGCTGCATCACCCGCGAATCAAACCGTCATCCACACTATCCAGCACCCGCCAAAAGTTCCATCCATATCCGCCCATCCATCAACCGACAACGAATGGATAGAAAGGAATAATACTAGAAAAAGTTGTTTGTATACCTAACAACTTTAAAAAATAAAAAACGAAAATTTAAACCATCGATTAATAGTAAAGCCACTAAATATCAATGGCCTATTTTTAATACATGGCAAAATTAAATACTAATCATAATATATAGTAGTATATTTTATAAATTGTTATATGTATTAGTATTTATTAGTATATGTTATATACTTCTTCCGTAACAAAATGGGGACGCTATAATTTCTAAATACTTAATGTAATAAAAAGACGTTACACTTTCTTTTTAAAAGAACAATCTCTATCTATCTCTCTCCAATCACACGTGCCTTTTTTTCTTTCTATCTACCGCTTAAACCCTACGCATGTCGCGCAGGCATTACGCGAGCCTCGCCTCCCCACGGGTGAGCAGACGACGAGAATAAAGTACCACAACATAAGCTCTGGGAGCCTACTCCTACTACCACCAATTGGTTTGAGTATGGAACCTCCTTTCGGGGCTTGAATGGTGGACCGATTTCTCCTCCTCCGTAATGGGTTTCCCAAGCTCCATTTTCGGCCATATCAAATTTATTACGGTATCGTGATCCCGTGTTGTCAGGGGCCTTTCATATTGGGCATTTGTCATGCAACCGGACAAGTCCCCCTATTGGACGATCATTCCCAATGAGGATTGCCTTAACAGGCATGTTATAATTCTAATGACACTCACATGCGAGGGGAGTGTTAAACCCTATTCATATTGTGCACATTAAGTTGTCCTACATTGGATAAAGAGGAGAGAAAGGACTACAATATAAGTTGCAGGAGCTACTCCTACTATTGCCAATCGATTTTTAAGTAAAGAACCTCATTTGGGCTTTGGATGTGGACCGAACTCTACTCATATCAAATTTATCACTATCTCTCTCCTCTTCAAAAAAAGTTGCCTAAAAAAGTGTGTTTTTAAAAGTGAAACATCTATTTTGTTACTGGGGAGCAAGTATATATATATGACATGTGGTGGATGGACGGATCATGCGACGAGATGGGTGATGGATCAAAAAAACATCTCGCCCATCTCCAACCCTCCCCACAACCCACTCCACCCGCTACCCGGTTCGTCACCCGCCTAATTGCGGGTTTTCACCCATTTATCTCGGGAGCATGGATGGATAATCCACTCACCCACGGATAATCGCAACTCTAATCGGAGGAGATAAATGTATCATTCCTCTCTTTCAAAATAAAAAATTTCCACCTTCAAGAAATTGGAAAAGTTAATTATATTGGATAATAATTTCCCATTATGCACCCAGCCTTGTTAAGAAAATGAGGAGTAACTTATCCTTGTAAATGAGAAAGCCTCCCATACACAAACATAAGCGAGCTAATAGATATACTGGGTAATTCGTTATAATAGCTTATGAGAGACAAAATTTATCAACATATTTTTTTACTAACATTTAATATAAAAAATATTATCATACGTAGTCTTCATAGATCGTTTCAATACTTATTCAAATTCTAAAAAATCTTCCACATCTTTAAAAAATCTTTATTTGTACGTAATGAAAGATAATAATGATGAAATGAACTACAAGTAATGTGATTCAAGGCAGATAGAGTACTTAGTTTTCATATACCACACCAGTTTGCCTAAAACATGGAAGAATAATATGTTCAAAAGTCACGAGATAGAAATTTACATGAAAATTTAATCATTTACTACGAAAACATGTTAACAATTCTGCACCATGCAAATATAGTTATATGAACATATATTCTGTACCACTAACTAAGAACCCAGGATGACGAGGCAAAGCAGTACATATTAACAGAAATAATACACTTACCCAACAAATATAAGGCTTTCTATAATCTATACTATGCCGTGTTTGGAGATGAAACAATTGTTACCACAAATTTTCCTGTTTTGATCTGCAAAATTGTAACTTTGTAATAATGCACTTTATAGAAGTGCAAATGCATTGAACACAACCATGTTATGTGGGTCTGTTTTGTACTTTTGGAAGAACATGAAAAAAGATATGTATGGACAATTTGGTCTACATCATCTTCACTGGTGAGGCCCCAATACTCAAATAAATCTGAAAACCTTTTTCTTCAATGATGAGATCCTCAATTTGTTCAAACTTTAGAGATCTATCGTTGATGGACTGACGATGTATGTCCATCTTTGTGAAACTGATCCCAAATTTCCTCACATTATCTATTTTAGACAACCTTTGAGCCGCCATTAGAGATAATTCTTTAATCTTTTTATATATTTAATTTCTCTTAAATGAAAAAAATAATAGTAGGAGTATAAGATTTGTCTATGCATACACAAAAGCACCTTTGATTGTAAACCAAGGCCTTTTAAGAAAATAAGCCTATATATATATATTTTAAGCATTCCTATTATATTCTTGTCCAAAAATAAAATGTCTTAAGTAGTAACCCCTTTCTCTCAAAATGGCCAATTACTGGGTAATCTATATCTATATATCTATATAAAACTACGCTCATATTTGCCTACGTCTCTACGCTCTTACCATCCCGCCAAACCAACACATCTAAATTGATCCTCCATTTCTAATTGCCACGTGTAACTTCACCGTCCAAAAAATGCGATTTGATCATTTGATATTTAAATTAAGCGTGTGCCAATCAACCTAAATTCCAAAAATCAATCTCCACCAAATCCTCAATTACGATTTCCTAAAAAACCGCTAGTTAGGAATAATCTCCCCCAAATCCTCAATTATGATTTCCCACAAAACTGCTAGATAGGAATAATAACATAAAGCAAAAATATAAATAATATCTATGGATTCCATATAATATCCTACAATTTACGCCAACTTATGGCACGAAAATATATTGATCTTATTGTTAAATTTTTTATTTTCATTACTAATATTAATAATCCGGTATGTCTAATAAAATGAAAAATTAGCAATTAAAATACTATACTTACGCTTAATTCTCTTAAATCATTTACTAAGATGATGTTTGCCTCCACAAACCCTATTATATTGGTCAACTATTAGGCTACAAATAGTGATTATGTGGAACATAATTATTACTATCCCTATAGTGCCGGTGAAGGCAACCAAACTCGCTTGACGAAGCTTCATTTTTCCAAACAACCCATTTCATACAAGAACTTTTGATCAGTCATAACTTCATTTGCTGTCTAATACAAAAACTACTATGGGTTTTGTATGATATATTCTCTACTACCGATTTGGGTAACTATTATATCTAAGTTTTGCTTTATATAGTTCAAATAACTTTAATTGTTTAACACCAAAAAAATAACATGCAAACATATAATTGTATCACTCACATGCAAACATATAATTCAATTTCCCTAACCGGTTTAAATCAAATTCATTAAAAAAATAGCCAACTAAAGTATTCCATTATTCATCTATATATACATGTTTTGTAAAAATAAAATATATTAATTATGTGATCATAGTATATATGAAAAAAGGGTATTTTCTTGACATGCAAACATGTAGTTGTGTGATTATAAACTTTCCTATGTGATCGGATATCATTTCCACTTTTGTAGAAAATTAAAAACTTACCAAATTATAAATTCAAGACTCCACGTAATATTTTTTTTTTTGTACTTGAATTAAACATATCTCCTTCATGAAACTATTTTTCTCAATTAAGTCTTCAAATATTTGTTGAACTTATACCCAAACCAATTTTGCTTCATATAAACTTCATGCATGTGCTTCATCTTCATTGTTGAACGAAACAAACTTTAAAAGCTTCATCTTCATTGTTGAACAATAACAATCATGAAGTAAATTTTGAGAGAAAATGTACCAAATTGTTGTATGATGGAGAAGGATATTTACTAATCTTTTTTTAATTGAAGTTATGAATTTTGGCTGATGGATTAAAACGAAGTTGGGACTTCAGTTTACAAACTAGGAAGGTGGGAAGACGTTATTTTTGTGGAGAGTGAGAGGGAAGTTTGGAGGAGGTGAAGTATATGTAATAAGAGAGATGGGAGGACTTAATGAAGATTATGTATTTGGTGGACTTGAATCATAGTTTTTCACTAACTTTAATAAAAAATTCAAGTCACTAGAAACAAAATTCAATTTGATGTCCACTTTAGAAAAAAATTATTTATATTTCACGAAGTTTAATAAAAAATTCAAAACTAGACTAAGATCTAAAATTTTACTAAGTTTGTTGTGTACATCGATATTTGATACATGTATTGCTACATGTGTTAATTTCCACATGATTTCCAGGTCTGTTAGTCACTATTTAGATTCTATTAGTTCTAGAAAAGGTGGGAGTTCAACATTTTATTGCGTATGAAATCTTTTAGCTCTACTAAATATGGACTCGAACTTTTAGTTGTATGGAGTGAAAATAATGAGAACTGCATAAATATTGGTATGCTGTATTATTCTCTATCAAGTTCAGATAGCGAAGTTGAAGCTGATACAATTTTATAGGGCAGATAAAGAGAATTGGTTTAGGAGTTCCTGAAGTAAAGGATAATAATATCCTTAATTAATTGTTATCAAATTGTTGTAACCAACTTTTTCATTTTTTTTCATACGAACAAATAGGCT
Organism: Beta lomatogona; assembly: GCA_947646795.1. Taxonomy (NCBI): domain Eukaryota; kingdom Viridiplantae; phylum Streptophyta; class Magnoliopsida; order Caryophyllales; family Amaranthaceae; genus Beta; species Beta lomatogona. Next base: position 8,885 of record CANSNZ010001257.1, on the reverse strand, counting down.
TTCCATAACTCTTACACCGAAACTTACATTTTATGAGAATGAATAATAAATTTATTGTCAAACCAATTCACTTAATTTTAGCAAAAATGGATCACTTTTAAGTCAAAATTGGTCATTTTACAAGTTAAAAGAAGTAGTTTTATTTAAGTAAAGTGTAACTTTTAATCTTAAATGGGTCACTTCTAGATTAATAAAATTGACGTATTTAAGGCAGAAAGTTACCCCCCCATCTTACAATAATTTACTGTATATCTGTGTAACTAAAGAATTTGTATAAAATAATCAATCAATATTTTTTAATATATCTAATCAATTAACAAAAACTTCCCATGCATTTTATCATGACATTAGCTAAATCAGTCACTAAACGCACGGGTCATAAGCCGCTTTAAAACATATTTTTAATACACGATCCGGATTATAAAAAATTTAAATCATGAGCTAATCAAACCATGATTTTAGGAGAAACATCATAAAATCTTAAGTTTATGAAACAAAATATTCTCACACATTTAATGTGTTTTTGTTTCATTTACGTATTTATAGATGTATATATCACAATTTTAAGATTTTTAAAGTTTAAAATGTTGTAAAGGATTTTTATATATCATGAAATATAATTTTACATTTTATATTATTTCAACCTTAAATGCATGAATTCTAATAAATATAGATTCAATAAATTTGGAAAAAAAACAACTACTTAATAAACAAAAGAATTCCCCGTGCATTATGCACTGGTCCAAATCATATCTACATAAACCTACCGCGTATTTTTGCACGCGTTAAAAGCTAGTTAAAAATATTATTCAGATGGGTTCTCAATCTCATTAATGCACTATCACAAAAGTGTCTAGACAGCAAGTTAGTCAAGCGCATCTTCCGGCAAATCGGCCACGTTAATCCCCCTTTGTTGCAGCTTTTTTTATGTTTTAGTTTAGATGTAGCCGTTGTAAAAAAAAAAAAAAAAAGGCCAATTAGCCGCATGGTTGATAATGAAAAAATGAACTTGTTGTCATTTTGATATCAAAATTAAACCATTTTATCTCTCATTTAATAGATTTCGTTAGTCATATTGTTAATGCGCATACACAGGGCCGTTTCTTCGACATAAAAATAACCGAATTGAATTGAATTGAACCAATTAAATTATAACTAATTAATCGTAATGATAATAATTTAGGAACCGAATCAACTCAAAATAAACCGGGAGAACAGTCCACGCTTTATTAACTACTTTTCTTGTTAGTTATAAAGTGGAGAAAACTTATACACACAATTCTCACTTTATAGCAAGAGTTTATACTAACTAAATTAGTTTTAAACCCTAAAATGAGTTTAGAATATATAAAACATCTTTCTCGACGGATTTTACAAACAAGGAGATCACAATTGCAGCATCATTAAGACACCTCTAAAGCCATAGGCGGTAATAAAAGGCATGTATCAAGAATAAAATCCATTAACTTTTTATGATGCCTTCCATTTCAAAAATGATTGTTGCATTATTATTCAACTCACAATTAAATACCCCTCCCTTTTTCGCTTGTTCCACTTTAACTTTTGTGCATGTTCACATATTTCCCTTTGTTGCACCAAAAAGAATCTATTTCCTTTAACTATATATAAACAAAAGTTTCTTTTAAAAAAGTTATAAGATAATTCTCGATTTCGTTTTCATAATAAAAACTTTTTATGATTTATGCTAATAATCATAAATACTAATCACAAAATGTTACGCTGGCTAACATGAAAAGTCAAAGTGATAGAAATATATAAAAAATATTACTTTTTAAAAAGTTATAAGATATTTCTCAATTTATATTTTCATTATCGCACTTTTTATAGATTTTGCTAATCCATAATCATAGATATTTGATATTCAAAGATATTCATTAACAAATATGAAAAGTCGATATGAATTATCACTACAAGAAAATGCCAAAACAACCATCAACATGACGGTTTAAAAAACCGTCGGTATCCAAAAAATGCTACGGCCCAAGCTGCCAGGAACACCGACCGCTTGAAAGAAATTAATGACGGTTTAGCAAGAGTTGATATTCAACGACGGGTTATAGCCATCGCTGATTTCCTTAAAAGCCGACTATTATTTTTTTTAGAAAACGACGGTCTTTAACCGTTGATGATGGAATTTCACTTGGTTTATTTCAACGACAACTTACAAGGGAAGTGCCCTTTCACTCCTCCTTTTTCCAATTTCCCGTCGCTCCTCTTCCACTTTCTTTCTCCTCACTCCCACCCAAACCCCGCCTTCATTCACCCCAATCTCCGTTCATCGGCGACTTTCTCTCCTCCGTGTTTCAGCCGTGTTTCATCGACGCATTAGAGTCTTTGTCACGGTTATTCGCCGACCTCCAACCAACGAACGCGCGACACCCTCATTTTCTCTCCACCCGCCGGACCGTCTCTTGCCGTCAGTTAGCACCGCTTCATTTTGCTTTTTTTTTTTTTTTTTTTTTTTGTTAATGAAACCAAACCCTAAAAATCGGGTTTTTGGGATATAGGTGGGCAACACCACCGTAGGCCACTGAAAATCAAGTCTCTCTCCAAATCTTTCTCCCGCGCCACGGTAATACCCAAATCCTACCTATTTAATTTTTTTTTTTTTTTTGCACTCACCTAAACGTCATTCGGCTTTGTCAATGTAGGTGGGCAAACACCCGACTCGGTCCTCCCGTGCCGAGCCCCGCCGCCTCTAGGTACATTCCTTACTTTTCTCTCTTCATATATGTTTTTGGATCTCGCTTTTATTCATTTCTTGGATTTGAGTTTCATTTCTCCAACTAATTTTGTGCTAAAATGGGTAATTACTTGTTATTCTACTGTGTTTTTTATGTTAATTTTCCGGTGATTGATGATTTCTAAGATGATGGTGAATTTAATGGTTTTTGATTGCGAGTGATGCTTCCTTGTTGCTATACCCGGCTAATGATGTGCTTAACTTTGCTTTCGAAAGTCACCGCTTTCGGCTTTTTCACTTGCTACATTTCATTAGGCACAAAATTTTAGTAGATTCATGTGAGGGGTGTTTGGGTGAGTATATAGTGAAGGTGAATCCAGAACCATTTTTTCAATTTTTTTTGATAGTGAGATGTACAAACTTTAAGCTATTACTCATAAGCGTGTGCACCCAAATTTTGAGCTCACAAACTTCTACCACTAATGATAGACTTTGGCTCGGGCCGATTAATGTAGAGTGAGATGAATGAACATGAGAATTAACTTTTCTTTCACATTATGATACAAGTCATCAGGTTTTTACATCAGCAGAGGAGGTTGTTGTTCATTTTTTGTCGACCAACAGCTTTTATGTTTATAAAAACACATGTTTGTTTGTGGAAGGTGTTCTTCTTGTTGGTGCTTTTTGTTTTGTACCGTCTATGAGTGAGAATGCGAATACGGTTTGTTTGAATGTTGTTTGTAGAATGTTAGAGGAACAATATAAGTTGATTGGTTCCGTTGGTGAATTCGTCTCGATGTACTTGTAGGAATTAGGTATGCTTTATGTTCTTAAGGAGAGTTTCATTTTGTTAGGTTGTTAGAGTTTTTGCTAGGAAATCGGGTTAATATAGAGGTTGGTTATGATGTTTCTCATGGACCGATGATTCCGATCCGGTAGAACGGGTATTTTATATGGTTAATTGCTTAATTTTATGTATAAATTTTGCTAAATGCTTAAAGGTTACCGTTTAATAATTGAGTTTGTACATGATGTAGGGTTACGTAGCATTTTGGTGTTTCTCTTTGGCTTAATTGTAAGGTTAGTAGTAATTTTGACCATATTTTGTCTTCAATTTATATTGTTTTTGTTCATGTAAATTCTATATTTTAATTTTTGTGTAAGTTTTTCATCATGAAATATAATGTATTAAAAAAAACTTTTGTTTAGAGAATGATAAAAGCTATATAATTTATTAGTTTATATTACTTTGAAGATTAAGTTACTTTAATTGTATAAGGTTAATATAAAAGTAAAAAAACTATATAATTATCACAATAATTTATTTATTGCACATTCCTTTATTTAGTTTACACATATTAAAATTGTTTATATTGTTTTTGACATATTTGTTTTCGTGGAAATAGTTTGGATGATGTTATAAATTTAATTTAAGTGTTTAAAAAAATATGGTTGCATCATCATGTGCCTAGATACCCGTTCAAGGTATACTCATTAGAGTATATCTTGAATAGTCCCCCGATTGGATCGTTCTTCCACGCTGACCTCCTTAGGTGGTGAATGTATGCCTTTGTCTCTATTCTATGTAATTTCTCGGATGTTGCTTCTCATGTTGTTCTCCGGGTACATATGTAAGCTTTTACGAAGCTCACATTGTGTACTTGGAGAACTCATGGGAAATGCCTGGAATTTACGTAGAAGCAATAGTTGGCATACATTCACTAAGGGTTAGACGTCAAGAACGGGTTAGGTTGGAGTGATAAGGACCTTTGGACATCATTTTAGGCCCTATATGTATTTCACACATGTGATTTAATTGTACGTATGTTGGTTGTTAATGAGTATTGTCATTGAAATGGTTTAGAATTGTAGAATTGCTTACCATGAAACTGAAGGAGCGCTGGTGGATGTATGATAGATATGACAATGAGCGTAACTTGAGGCCCGAGTTCTTGAGGGGGTTGATGAATTCATTGACTTTGCAAAGTAAATCCCGAAACCCAGGTAAGGATGAAGTTAGATGGCCGGGACCGAAATGCAAGAACAAGACGATGCATGACGCAGATTACCGTTAAAGTGCATTTGTATAGCAAGGGCTTTATACCTGATTACTATGGTTGGTATTCTCATGGTGAAGAGTTACTCTCAACCAGGAGAAGAGCTATCTAATCCATACCGTGAAATGGTTTTCGATGCTCTTGGGAATAACCCGAACCGTCCACCGTTGAAGAGCCTAGTGGAATATAGGCAAATATAGGCCATTTTAGGCCATTTTACTTGAAAATGAATGAATACGAGTAGTTTGATGTTAGTTTAAGTTATAAACACCTCAAACATCATATATATAGTTAGTTTAATGTATTTATAAGTTGTTTGATTGAAAATACACAAAATAGGCAAGTTAGAACCAAATATAGGCTAATATAGGACATTTTAGGCCATTTTACATGAAAATGAATGAATATGAGTAGTTTGATGCTAGTTTAAGTTATAAACACCTCAAACATCATATATATAGTTAGTTTAATGTAATTATAAGTTGTTTTGATTGCAAATACACAATATAGGAAAGTTAGAACCAAATATAGGCAAATATAGGCCATTTTAGGCCATTTACTTGAAAATGAGTAGTTTGATGTTAGTTTAAGTTATAAACACCTCAAACATCATATATATAGTTAGTTTAATGTAATTGTAAGTTGTTTTAATTGAAAATAAACACAATATAGGAAAAGTTAGAACCAAATCTAGGCAAATATTGGCCATTTTATGCCATTTACTTGAAAATGAATGAATACGAGTACTTTGATGATAGTTTAAGTTATAAACAACTCAAACATCATATATATAGTTAGTTTAATGTATTTATAAGTTGTTTTGATTGAAAATACACAATATAGGGAAGTTAGAACCAAATATAGGCCTTTGAGGCCATTTTAGGCCATTTACTTGAAAATGAGTGAATATGAGTAGTTCGATGTTAGTTTAGCTATAAACACCTCAAACATCATATATATAGTTAGTTTAATGTAATTGTAAGTTGTTTTGATTGAAAATACACAATATAGGAAAGTTAGAACCAAATATAGGCAAATATAGGCCATTTTAGGCCATTTTACTTGAAAATGAATGAATACGAATAGTTTGATGTTAGTTTAAGCTATAAACACCTCAAACATCATATATATAGTTAGTTTAATGTAATTGTAAGTTGTTTTATTGAAAATACACAATATAGGAAAAGTTAGGAAACCAAATCTACGCCATTTTGCCCACTTTATATTACTTGAATATGAGCATATTTAACCAAATGCAAAGAGACATACAATAAGAAGCTCTGGATCATCGTACCACTCGTGGTCACACCAACCCCGGATCCGTTGTATTGGGAGACAAATTGGGGAGGAACAGAGGAAAAGTTCGAGGTCGGGTCGGGAGATCATTTGTACTACAACTCTTCATCGTGACGAGGAGATGGCGCCTCTTCACAACCATACGAGCCGCCCATTTTTCTCGATTGAGGCGCAAGGAGGCAAAGGTCGGCCGCGTGGATGGAAGAGGTGGAGGCAATGGTCGCAAGCACGGGTGGAAAGCCAAGTCGGGCCATCGTTGGGAGGAAATGACGAGGAACATGTCTAGTTTCGGCCACATGTCCTCAGGTTGCAACCCGTGCCCTCCACAACGCAGCACTGCATCGATGACCCGGGGTTTGGTGGTGGCGATAGTGCTACGTAGACACCCTTAACAAAGGTAGGTTTTTTGGTTTTGCAACTAGGTAACTAACTTATAATTGGATATAGTTAGTCTAACTATATGCATTTAGTGTCAATATTTACCCAAGCATCTCGCTTTGTTTCCAGATGTGCTCGGGTTATTTTTTTTTGGAACCCGACTTCTACTTTATTTCTCGACACCGGGATCTACTTTGCGTACATATATTTAATTTAGGTAGTTTGTCTAACTATAGACATTTAGTGTCTCTATTTATCTACATCTAGCTTATTGATTTCTAGATTTGTCGATATATATTTTTTGTAAACACCGACCTCTACTTTATATCCCTAAATCTTGATCTATTTTGTGTACATAATTGTAATCTATTCATGTAATTATACAAGTATCTATGCAAATTGTAATATATATCAAAATTCATATTTTTGTAATTGAAAAATTGAATGCGATGGAGGAACAACTTTAGTGTGGTCCACAAGCATGCAAACACACACGAGTACGTGTTTAATTATTATTAAGAACAATAATATTCTAAATAATATTATTTTAAAACAACAACGCACGCCCAAAATATTAAATCAACGAACGCCTAGGCAACCGTAAGGTACTCTATGCATCCATGGACTTCCACATCAACTATCCTCTTTATACAATAGCGACGGTTTTGACGGACGTTGAATCAACCAAATCAACGACGGTTTGTAATACTCCGATAAGACGGACAGCTAACAACGGTCGCGTGAATCGATTACCTCTAAAAAACCGCCGCTAATTTACCGTTTTTTTGTCAGCCAAGTCGCAAGGAGCACGGCTTAAACGCCGGTTTTGGTAAAACTGGCCGGCGATGCAAGTTAGGGAACCGTTTCTGAAAATTCTTATCGATTCTGCCATGGCTGTGATTCCAAACGGGCCGATTACAACCACTCAACGACGTATTTCATCGACGCTAGCCGATATTTTAAATACTTGCTTTTTCTTTGATTTGTCCAGCCTGCTTTAGCCACGTTAATCCACCACATTTCTTGTAGAAAGTAGCGAAACCATTAAAAAATACAAATACGACTGATAATATTAAAACACGATTGTTCATCTCTGTAATAACTAAGGCTTTCGTCATCGACGAAAATATAAAAGCCCACAGGCTAATAAAAGTCCCCAAAGTTATATGGTGCCAAGCTTTCAAAATATGTACCAAAGTCCAAACTGGGATAGGGTAAACACAATGATAAAACTCTCTTATTTCATTAATGTTGATTGTCATTGTTCCTTCAGCATCAGAAAAAGCAATGTCGTATTGTCGCAGCAAGTATTTTTTAAGGAGGAAAGATACTGGCGTGAATACCACCACTATTACCAGGTGCATATTTCTACAAATTAAAAGTCAAATATAGCGCTTAACAAATTTAAAGCACAAAACAGCTCTGGCGCCCATCAATCACCACACAAAGAATAATCCCCAACATATCATTTTTAGATGCCAGAGGATTCTTAACCCTGTAGGATAATACCGAATTGAGCGTAGACTAATTGAAGCTACCACCTCCCCAATTTTGTCGAGTGAGTATGATTTGATCTTTTTTATCGTGAATTAAATTTCATTTTAAACTTTTTTAGTAGTCTATCTGGGAAATTAATCCACTTCTTATTTTTACCTACCAAAATAATGATATTACATATGATCACAACTAAGGAACCCACCTAACACCGTTACAAATCCCAAATTCAACAATAACTTAATATCAATAAGATCATATTAAAATAGACTATGATCAGAACGTGAGGATTTCATTATAGTAACACAAATTCCTTTATCATAACAAGATATTGAAGCATAAATTATAAGGCTAAAGAAAGTAAAGTACGGTATAGCCTTACCATAATAAACTTGAAACGCAAATAGTTAGTCCACTAATTTTGAATTAGGTGCCTTAGTAGGTAGTAATTTCTGCAGCAATGATCGCGAAAATAAAATTCCTCTAGAAATGAAAAGATGGTGATATGAGAGGAAGAAAGATGAGTGGCAAAATAAGGAAGGAAATTTCTTTATTTAATTTAAAGCGGTAGCCAGATTTGTTGCCTATTGAGTTGTTTCCTGATATACAGTTGTGCTATGGCACTTCTGCAGTTGTCTTAGACTGCCTGGAATACATATCTGGCAAATTTATATCTTCTTTATTTTTTTTTTGTTATTGCATTATATGATGAAGAAATTTGATATTCTATGAGAATAAAGTAACTTAACTACAAATTTTGGTCTTTTTTATTATGAATTTGAAGCTCCATATAATCAAATTCCACACAACGTACGAAACAGGCCAACATACGGGGCTGGCCAGATAATACGCTCGATGTTTATTTGTTTTTATTTAGCAAGAGTATATGCTTACTGTTTCAAAATAAGTATTTTTGCTAACATTTTTATTTTGCAAAGTTCCCCTATTACACATTT
>CANSNZ010001256.1:0-102226 GCA_947646795.1 Beta lomatogona | reverse complement strand
TGGTGAGAAACAGAAAAAGAGGAGGAGCGAAGAAGATTGAGAAAGTGAGAATGGAGGGGAGAGCAGGACTGCAGGAGGAGCTGATTTTGGATGTTAGGGAGTTCTCCCATAAGCCCATAGTGGTGCCTAACAGGTGAGATTTGGAGTGAGGATTACCAAAACCTCCTTTACTATTCCTGACGGTATATCCACAAGTGAAAAACACGATGTAAGCCAAGACTGGCCACGCTGGTTTAATAGAACTATCTTAGACCAGAAGATGATATCTAATATACCTCATTGTATTCATCTTCACTGTTCAAGAATTCCTAAGACTCCGTTTATCAAAACTAATCTAATAACCTAGAAGTGTCAATTCAAACCTATACAGTGATCCCAGGTGAAAACTCCGTTAATAGTAAGCTGTGAGAAAGAGGAGAGATTCTTGACTGTGCGACAATGGTGTCGGCACTTTCAGCAATGCCTTGATACTCAGAAAACACACCACATGCTTGGCTTCCATTACTACATGGCCGCTTCATCTGCAGTATAAACCACAATTAATAACGGCTAGATAGTTTCTAACCAGGATTTCAATTTCCTTGGTACATTACAATTACAGATACATGAATTTTTCTTACCATCACCGTCACTCGTGAAGTTGTAGTCATCATCATCATCATCAAAAGTTTCACCCTGCAAAATACATCACATACAAATCAAATTAATAATATGAATTCCCAGGATTTCAACTCAGGCTTTTGGCATGCTTTTACAAAAGCTAGTGAAAGTAAATATATAAGTGCAAAGCAAGTTATACAAACATTGAGCTGTAATGCCTATTTTTGACTCATATTTATTGCCTTCAGGCACAGCTAAAATACATTTCATTCTCTTTTCTTACTCATCCTTCCCGATCTCAATTCTCCTTGTTTCACAAGTGGCTACCGAGAGCACCCACCTCTTTCTCCTTATTTGTTACTCTTTAGAGTATATTTTCACATTAGTTATATGTGCAAGAATATTCAAAAGTAATGCAATTGGACAACTCCTTATTTATAGCTCACAAGCAGACACCTGGCTGTCCTATTGAGTTGCAAGTATTATATAAGAGAGCTTATTCACGAATAAATATTTTTTTAATACAAGGATCGACGAGTCTGAGCTACCACAATGTCAACCCCTTTTTTACTTTCGGAATGCATGCGAATATGCGGTACTAATGCTATTCTTAAGTCTTTTATACGTGCATCATCTGCCATCCAAGTAAAGTCCGTGACTAGGAAAAACAGACGTCTTAGATTCTTCCGGATACCCACCCATGCAAAGAGTTGGCTCTCAAATAGTAAGAAAAAACTTTTTTGATTGATTGAAAAACTTCCTGGTTATTTTAGCAAATACAATCAACACGTGAATGACTAAACAAGGTATACACATAGAATCAAAAGCACCCGATTTAAATCTAACAAAATTAAGCCCTACAGATTCAAGACCAACTTGTCAGGTTGAACTATTTTTTTTTAAATGAGTTGATTTTCCATAACAAATGTAAGGGACAAATGAACATTCCTTTACCCAGAAAACTCAAGAAATAGTAATCAAAAGCACCAATTTTAAGTAACTACCAACATTAATCTACACTAAAAAAAAAAAAAAATCTGCAACAACTCTTCAAATAACTAAACAATTTACATCAAAATTAAGACTCTATTCAAAAATAGCAACCACCCATAAACAAAATAACCAAACCCTAGAAAACCAAAGATAAAACACCAAAAAATGAAAATTAAGGGTGAAAAAATGTAGAATTACCTGCAAAAAAGCGAGATGAGACTCAAGGGAATCAAAAGCGTAGCAAATGTTCAAAAGGCCTTCGAATCTTCTGTACGCTTCTTCAGTGGTTTCGCTAACGAAGGAGGAGAGTTAGTTGAATCTCCATTAATTTGAGCTCCTTCAAGTCGAGATTAAATTGGGGTTTTTTTTGTGGTCTGAAGCACGGCGATTTTGTAGCGCAATGGCCGATAGGAGGCGGCGATCGAAATGAAGAGGAGAGGAGAGATAAAAAGGAAGGAGATCGTAAATGAATAGGAGAGAGAGAGAGAGGGAAAATGGTGAAGAGATAAGACGAAGAAGATCGAGAAAGCGAGAAATGAGAATCGAGGGGGAGAGTAGGAGGCGCTCGTTGGAGACAGCGGGACCATTATCAGGTTAAGGAGGACTGAGGGATGATGAAGATGAAGATGAAAGATTGAGGGTTCGAGAGGAAAAACGGGGAGGAAAAAAAGAAAGCTGCGTGGCAAAGGAAGGGCATGGGCGGGGGTTCTTAGAATGTGGAAGAGCAAAATCGGCAAATCATTGTTTCTAAGAAACTCTAACTCTAACTTCGCCTCTAACTTTCACTCTCTCTCTAACTCTAACTCTAACTCTAACTGCAACTCTAACTTCTAACTCAACTCCAGACTCAGCTCGACTCCGGCTAAACTCCGGCCTCTGCCTGCAACTTTAACTATCACTTTCACACCCTAACTTTTTAACTATCTCTTTGGCACCTCCAACTCGAACTCTCTAACTCTCCGACTCCCGCTCCCGTTCTCGCTCTAACTCTGAATTCTCTAACTCACAACTCTAACTCCCAACTTGAACTTTAGCTCTCTCACAACTCAAACTATCTAATTCCAAACTCAAACTCAACCTAACTCTAACTCAAACTCTAACTCGAATCCCTAACTCTAACTCTAACTCTAACTCTAACTCTAACTGCTACCTTCCCAACTCAACTCTCAAATGAACTCACAACTCGCTTAACAACTCGACTTAACTTCTTAACCTAACTCTCTAATTCTCTGCTCTCTTTATATATATATATATATATATATATATATATATATATATATATATATATATATATATCTTCGTTAATTCATCAAATCCGTCCCATATATATCTTCGTTAATTTATCAAAGCTTGTCTATATAATCGCCTATGATTATCACACTGTCAAAATGCATCTGCTGGACAAATTCATTGCAAACAAATTTCTAACCCGAGAATTTACTTGAGAAATAACTGATGATAGTGTAGTAACATCTGTTTCAAGCACAGCCTAGGTCCTTTGCCCTTTGCTCCGTTTGCCTAAGTTTCTTCGGTCTTTTCTTTTCCAAAAGAGCTGCTCTCATACTATGACTAAACCCTATGACTAAGTCCTCACAAAAGAGTAATTTTTGGTAGTATTCTGATGGGGCTGGGCCTGTTTCTCATACTATCAAAGCACACTTCCTCAAAACACAAGCTTCAGTAGCCTTCAACATCCACTCGAAATACATACTAAGGCAGATGATTGTTCACAATCTATCTTGCAAAGACTATCCAAAAAAGCAATACGTGCACAAAAGTGCGTTGACTGGTTACTAAGAGTGGACCATCAATAGCATCATCAAATACTATCAATAATCCTGCAGGTAGCAACTAAAAGCATGCTCCCGTGGAGTTGTCTGAGAAATAGTTGTCAGTAAATTACATTAGTTTACATATGCCTCATAATTCAACTGGATAGAGAGGGATCTGATTGGTTAGTACCACTAATTTAGCATTTTCATGTCTTGAGCCCCTTTCATTATCTTTTCACTTCAATTTAAGTGCCGTTTTGCTAACATTTTTTAGATCCACTCATTAAAGAGAAAGGAGGACAAGCTCATAAAGACATATGACTATATGAGATAGGAGATTAAGAGTTGCGTGCAAGAGCACAATGCCAGGAACGGACACTGACTGCTGGAATAGCCATCAAGCAACTATATCCATTTTTTTTATCATCACAGGGAATGGAAGAAAATAAACACTAAAAAGTTACCTCAGTTTGCGGATCACTGTTCCCAATGTTAAAAAACTACGAGATATGTGTGACCCTTCCTTTAACACGTGATCCAGCCGATAATGCCTATGATGCACGCTTACTTCCTGCAAGATCAACATTCTGCAGACACGGGAAAGGAAGCAACATTAGAGAGAACACTATCATTGCACAAAAGCTACCTCCCAAACCATATGCTTTTAGGCCAAGATATATATCTTACCAAAGTAGCTGCAAGGGTGCTACAATTATTCTTGCCTATAAACTCACGTGCAGTGCTCTCAATTGTCTGCAAAATCCAAATGATTGGTCAAATGAAACTATCTCTACAAGTACAATTCCCTGTTGGCTCCGTAATTTTCTTTTAATAGTTTAGAAGCCAATGTGTCAATCATTAAGTTACTCTTCGGCACATATTTCAGTCAGAAGCATACCAATCTCAGAATTTGGTGAGATTGTGAGCTTGCTTCATTAAGAAAAGTCTCCCTATCTGCCTTTGTGCTGCAAAAATGAAAGAAGGTGCTTAAAAAGTCTCCAATATTCACTGAGAAAAAGACAAATTTTACACGATAAGCTGACCTTACCTTCACAGATAGCTAGAAATTCCTTGAAATTGGTCCAATTGAGAGGAAGAAATTAATGAAGATCCGTAGAAGAGATTGGTTTTCTCTCTGCAGTGGTGTAACACGGTATTCTCTTGTTGTGACGAGTTGGCATCAACGCACTGAAGAACAAGGTTGTTATACTGTTAATTTCAAAACCAGATTAGTTGAAAGTTAGAAAATAGGACAGTTCACACCATAGCAATAGCATAGCCAACAACTCTATAAAAGCAAAACAAGGGCCAGTCCACATATGCTTAGATGATAAAATCTTGACAACTATTATTAGCAGGGTCAACTTAAGTAGTCATTTCTATAAAGTTATAATTCATTTTAGTAATGTTTAACATATATCATTTAGATAGGGCTTGGTAGAGCATAGTTAAATAACCTTTCATAGTTAAAATGCCCTCGATAAGCTATAAGGTTTAGAGTGTAACAATTAATTCCTTCTAATTGCCAACACACAAAATAACCTAACAGAATAGTCATGTATCAACAAGACATTGAGTATCAATAAAACAACCCAAAATAAACCTCAAAATCTTTTAAAAACCAGCTATATATATTCTATAATCAGAATTAAAGGAGTTCGAGTAAAAATTACCTCAAGTGGGTCAGTTCTGCCTTCGAACTCAACCATGACCGAGGCATTCATACTGCATGCCATATAAATGTCATTAACCAATGTTTAGAGTTCAAATTACATATATAGTAACTGGAATTGATGATCCAGTTCAACAACCTGATTTGAAGTGCACATGTCCCTAGTATTTTGGCTTCGCTCATACTTTGTCATGTATTTAGATGTTTTTCTCTAATGCTTCTCCTGTGCGTCTCATTCAATACATCATCTTGTGGTAGAGTCTCCTCTTCCTCCCCCGTCCTAAAACCAGAGCACAACCAAGATGACTTGCCAAAATTATATACATGAAAATAATATTAAATCATAGAATTGAATTTCCTTTACCTCAATTTCAGGCTCTGAGGGCTCATCCTCGTACCAGTAAATTCACCACATAATTGTATCAGTGGACTGGCCACTTGAAAAATTAGTTTCCAGCTAACAGGCAAATCAATCAGCAAAAAGAACAATGCTTGAGTCATCCTAGTAAACACAATCACGCACCACATATCATTTCTGATTATCAAATAGCATACACAGCTCTAGCGCAAAACAAGAAATGAAGAACATAACCAAATATTTCCATTTTCCATGTTGAATAAAAGGTGCGGAAAGAGTGATTATTTTATTCGAGAAATCATGAACATACTCATTTTTTGCATCTCTATCCTATTCATTTTGTTTCGGGGAGGTGTACGTGGTTTGTGCAAGATAGATCGTTGGGAGATCTCAAAGAGCTAGGTATAGTATAGTATTATGTCATCATTGCAAACATAATTCCAAAAAAGCTAAAGAAAAAGAATGATAGATTCACAGCAACTCTTCTTTAGCAGGGAGAGAGGTGTGGTTTATGCGAAATAAATATATTCTAAAGCTCTTAACTGAATTGTAAAACAAATAACAAGGTAAGAATATTGTTAAAAGAAATAATCTGTGACGATGAAAGCGCATGTAAACAGAGAAACCCTAAACTGGCGAACTGAACAGAAAGCGAATTAACTTAAGAAAAGTGCAGTGAAAAATATTAGACGAAAACCCTAATTTGCGCAATTTATGTTACGAAAATATACAGATTACTGGAAAGAGAAAAAGCTTACCCATCTCAAAATCATTGTATTAATCGTCCGCCATTTGAGATCTTCGAAGCTTGCTCTAAAAAAAACCTTATGCATCGGAGCAAACAGTGAGGATTTTGTTGTCTAATCCGCGCCAAAGAATGGCATAGCCACTGTCGATATGTTCTTTGAAGTCTAGGGTTCCGCCAAAGGAAGGGGAAAGGAGGAGGAGGAAAGAAGATGCAGGAGGTAGGGGTGCAAAGTTCGGTGACGGTTTGGACAGGCTAATCCAATCCGATCCGATCAAAATTTGGATTTCAATTTCCCAAATCCGAATCCAAACCGATTGGAGTTTGAATCCAATCCAATCCAATCCGAATTTTCATACTCTAAATTGGATCCGATCCGAAAATCCGATTTTTTAAAACTCTAATTTTTCGATGAAATAAATTACGCACAACAACAAAATCCTAATAGATTTAGGAAATGAGGAATTAAGTGATGTTAGGGTTTTAGGGGAAGGTTTGTGATACGCCTGTCAGGCTATGGATAGCTTTTCTATAAAAAAATTCGATTAAGTACTTAAGCCTAATCTAGATACATAATACAAGGCATATTCTTATTCTAGTTATATTGGATTTTTGGATTCAATTACTCTCAATCCAATCCGATCTGAAAATCCAATCTTTCAAAATCTCAATCCAATCCGAACACGTTCGAATCCGATTCGAATTACTAATTCGGATTGGATTGGGATTGACGGATTTTGGATTTTATCCGAATAACTTTCACCACTTAGCGAGGTAAAGCAGACTGTAAAGCGAAGGCACGCGCGGGAAAGTGAGGGCAAATGGAGGGGCAAAATGGTCCACCCATTGTTACTAAGCACATTAACGAAACTTGTGGCTTTTTAATGGGTATAGATTTGGCCAAATACCGCTCAACTAGAGCCGGTCAAGTCCACCCTGACCGGGCTGGCCCGCCGCCCGATTTTTTGGGCGAGCTTGGGCGCTTTTTTTTGAGCCCGGCCCGCCTAATTTTTTTTTTTTTAAGGGCTTTGGACAAGCCAAAAACACTTTTTAGTGGGCCGTTTTGGCCCGCAAAAGCCCGCTCGGCCCTACCCGAAATACCGGGCTTTGGGCACAAATTTTTGGCCGATTTGGGCCCGCCCGCACAATGGGCAACCTTTTTTTGCAGGCGCGGCCCATGATCACCTCTACGCTCAACTAATTGAAAAACCCAAAATATTAAATAATAATAACTAAATATATTACAAACACGATAGAATTAAATATTCAGTTGCTTTATGCCGAAGAGAACAGGCCCCTAGTGCACAATAGATTTAGGGAAATTTCCTCAGGTACCCATGAGGTTTGACGTAATTCTCAAATTACCCATCACATTTGGGAAATTCCTCATATACCCCTGAACTTTGTGTTTGGGCTCAAAATACCCTTATCATATACCAAAATTCAAGTGCATTAATTTCTTAAGGTACAATTGAAACTTAAACATTGAACTTCAAAATTTAAAAAGGGTATTTTGAGATTAAGCCAAATCTCAAGGGTACCTCGGGAAATATCCCATAGATTTATTATTAGATCACTTTTATTTTTAGTTAAATTGGATCACTTTTTAGTAAGGGTAACTTTATTTTTTTTTTCCTGACATAAACAATAACAAGAGACAAAGAATAGTTACATTTGCTCTTTCCTTGCCTTAATGGCAAGGGAATGACCGCACGCAACTTTTTCCCTAGGCATATTTAAAATTCTTATCGACACACAATTTTCTTGTAAAAACATCACATCCAATAAGATTCTTCTAATATTTGAGGTTGCTTTTGTTGGGTTTTTTGCGGCTTCCCGACACTCATAAGATTACTAATCAGCTTTACTCTTATGAACGAATGTGTTACTGATATGAATAAATACGGTTAATTTTGTAAACATTTTTAGTTACTCATATTATTAATTGAGGTTACCGGTATGAACAAATAAGCTTCTTTTATTATTTAATGGGGACACTCATAAGATAAAGGAGGTTACTCATATGATTAAACCAGAGTTACTCCAAAAAATAATTGTGGTTAATCATGTAATATTTTTAAGGTTAGGCATAATAAGGAAAGGGGGTTTACTCTTATAAATAAATGAGGTTACTTTTATAAACAAAAGGGGATATTAATTAGCTTACTCTTATGAACGATTGAAGTAACTCGTATGATTAAATGTAGTTATCTCCGACGAATGAGGTTACTCTTAACAATAAAAGGGGGTTACTCTTATAAACAAATAGGGTTACTTTTACAACAAAAAGAAATACTAATCAGTTTTACTCTTATGAAAAATTGGGTCAACTTCAAAAGGATATTTCACACAACACACTCAAAAGCTCAATTCGATGGAAAACGATTGAGATATGATCTTTGAAAATGAGTTGTCGGGGCTGACCCCAGAATCGAAGCAATCACACCGTGTGGCCGGTCACATATAAGAATTTGTGTATGCCGATTACACACCTCTCCGCGTGCCTAATTTATTTGTACATTAAAGATTTTCTCATGTACCTTTCGAACATAAAGGAACCGAAAATGTAGTGATGTGTTAAGACTATTCAAATCAAGGAAATCATACCTTTTAATTAGTCTTTCAATGACCTAATCATTATGAAAATGCATGAAGAAAACGTAGAAACATGTTTTAACCGTTTGATAAAAAGCAAAAAATGCAATTCACACAATAAAAAAATTAATGTTTAAACCGTTTGATAAAAAGCAAAAATGCAATTCACACA
The DNA here is from genome assembly GCA_947646795.1 of Beta lomatogona. Lineage (NCBI taxonomy): Eukaryota > Viridiplantae > Streptophyta > Magnoliopsida > Caryophyllales > Amaranthaceae > Beta > Beta lomatogona. The sequence continues at coordinate 93,319 of CANSNZ010001256.1, read as the reverse complement.
CCAAAAATTAAGTAGAAGCTGCACAATCTCTTAATGCCCCTTATATACACTTATTACGAAAATTATATATCGTCAATGTTTCAACTGCTACCTTCTACATCTCCATGAGTAGCACTAGACTTGTGTTCTTCAACCTTACCTAATTCCATGACATTATCAACATTCTCACCCAACTTTGCATCTCCATTGCATTGTCATAAGATGCATGCAATCCAAAAAAGAAAGTAATAAACCATTAGGAAGGCATGTCCATATACCGAATCGATGAACGAGTCCTTATCGATTGAGCCGAAGCGAAAAATGTTGGACAAAGAATTGACGCGGATGGCAGCCTAAGGAACCAACCGTACACCCCAAACTTTAGGGTCCTCGCTTGTGGGACGAATAATTGTAGTCCTAACGCTCCTATGAACCAAATCGGACCAAGAATAGTGTACGCTATCCAACCGGTATGTGTGGAACCCCGGATGCAAGCAGCCTATTGAAGAGCCCGGATGAGCACGACACAACCGATAAACTTGTTACGGTCCCTTGGTGTAGTTACGCCACTTGCGTAGTACCTTCGAACTAGTAGGGCTACTACTAACATGAATATGAACAATGTGGAAATGGAGAGGAGGTTAGATAAGATGTCAAGGTTTGTGAAGAAGGCAATTATCCGCGGTCGCAACCATCATAACGATCGTAGCATTTATCGGGGTGCCTAATTTCTCGTTCACCTCGCCAAAGCCATGGAGGCATCATGTGTGTCCGTGCAATGTGAGTCAAGTAGCGAGCTTGGCCTATGGCAATCACTAGTAAGACGGTAGTCATGCCTTTTAGTGCACCAACAGCTACAATATATTTCGCCCACTTCATTCCTACCTGGATAATTTTATTGGCATAACACAAGGAGAAAATGCAAGCAAACAATCAGAAGGTCAATATACATTCAGACTGCCAATTTGAAGGACAAATTTTTTGTGAGATTAATGTAATATTATCACCGATCTGTGTGTTAGTATACATAGGAAAAACAACAGTACTTTTAAATTTTCATGTTTTATTAAAACATTAAAGACATGTACATCCAATCAGTTGGACAACGTACATGTAGACCGATTGGACAACGTACATGTAGACACAAATAAGTAACAGAAATACGCCGAGATATCACAATATCTTATTTGACTACCATAATATTTTTGTTAAGGGGGTGATTTCTTACCATTAATAATGATAACTTTTAACGTCTTACTGTACTTGATTGTAATTCTGCCTCAACTAAGACCCATCGAACAAACTTAGACTCAATTGACAAAAACATATAATTGCTGGAACCAAATTCACCAATACAATTTTTATTGGTGTGTGGGTTAATAATAATAATAAACCTGTTGATTTATCTCCCATTAACATTGTAATAATATATTTAAGAGACAACTAACAAGTGAAAAACAGAGTAATTTAATGGAAGAGTAAAAACTTAGAGCCTATGCTATACAAAGTCCAAAAGAGAGTCGTAAGAGTATGGTATTACCTTCTCAAAGGCTAAGGTAAAAGGAGCATCCTTGTCAATTTGACCGTAGGGTACCATGAGGCGAGTGTGAGAGCCATTACGCAATAAGCAATGGTGACAATAGTCATGGAACCAATCAACCCAATAGGAATATCCTTTCCTGGATTCTTAGTCTCCTCCGCCATCGTCGACACTGCATCAAACCCAACATAGGCAAAGAAGAGCACCGCGGAAGCCTGAAAAATCCCACGGAATCCACTGGGCTCAGTTGCAAAGGAGGCCAAGTTCTTGGTATCGGCGTGAGTAAGACCCGCGATAATGATGAAGATAATGATGATGACATGTATGATGGATGAAATGTAGTTGAGGCGGGAAGACCCTTTTACACCGTAGACTCGCAACAATGCATATTATCGCAATCACAACCACTGCGATTGGGTCGAGGTGGCCGGAGCCGGGGCTTAAGTTGTGAGCCGTGATTCAAACGTTTGCGGTTCTTGGTTGCAAAGTGTGGCAAAGTATGATGTCCATGACCGTGCAACCGCTGCTCCACCGATGACATATTCTAGAATGATGTTTCCAATGCGATGAAAGCCATGAAGTCACCTAATTCCACCCTTAGATATGCGAATGAACCACCCGTTATGTGTATCATTAACCATAGAAAAGTACGTAGTGAGTATAATGTGGCTTGTACTTAATTAAAAAGTTATTTCAAGTGGTCATCTACACATCACAAATTTCATATACGTAGCAAATTCAACTAACATGTTTAATTTAAGAATTAGAAGCATATATATAGAGATCTAGTTGGTTATTCCTGCTGCAAGTTTAGTATTTTCATTGTCTTCTAATGGTCTTTAAGACACATTTTATATTACCGTGTAAAAATTATTTTAAAAACGGAAATACAATACAAAATTTGACAAGGTCTCACATGATTTTGGTCTTGATAAAGCAACTCAATAAATAAAAAATGAGACAATTAATATTATCTATTGCTCCCCGTATGTCCAACTATTTGCTCAATAACTCATAGCAAAGTGGGCACTATTGAATGAAAGTAAAAATTATATAGAGAGAAGTGAGTCTATGACTGTGAAACACAAACCTAAGAAAATAGACTTTTCCCCGTAAAAAATAAAGAAGATAGACTTTTTACCATGTATCTCTAGCCGATAACGTGTACTCTCAACTTTTTAAAATGCAAAGATATACCCTACAGCTTTTGGAAAATAAAATACCACATATTTTAGTGATTAGCATACCATAACTTAGTTAACTAAACACAAACTATGTTAACTTCCCATAAACAAGCCATTTACTAAATGATATTAAATGAAGGTAATAGCAATAAAATTACGTTACTTTGAACGCAAAATACATATTCATTACCTTGGTTATGGAATTTTATCTAACACGTTTTTTCACAAATTTTATTTGCACTCAATACCACCTTTAAAGTTTAAAGTGCTAATAGATTTATAACGAAATACTTCCTGGTTTTTATTTACTTGCAAAAGAGAAAAAATGCACATATTTTAAGAAACACAGAGAGAGAAAGAAGGGGGAGCACAAGAAGTATGGATAAATCCCCTTTCAAAACCAAAAAATTGTATCCACCACATATTATAATACTAGATCAAGATAGATTTGTACTTTTAAGTGCGCAAAAGTAGTATGTAGCTAGTAGGGCCGCCGGGCTGTCTTTAGACTTATAGGAGGTCATGTTCTAAACTTAAAAATTAGGCCCTAATATTATAAAAATCATGCAATTTAAAAAAAGAACTACTATGAAACAACTCATATTACTACAATATGTCATTAAAATTGCAAAAGAACAAAATAAAAACAACCAGGCAATTGAAATTCAACAACTAAGGGACATGATTTCACATTAAAAAACCAGAAAATATAATATCTATTATTTAACTACATTAAAGTTATGAAAAAAACCTTTTACATCTTATATTCCTATGAATCTTACCTCGATCAATGGTTTCTTCTTCGTACTATAATTTTTCTTGGCCTGGTCAAGAACACACTTCTTTAGGGACTACGTTTCTAATTCAATGTTAATCCGAAAATATAAAAAAAAATTTCCCAAATTCAATGATACTTCAGAACTAATTAAACCTAACTTTAGAGTAATGGAGAAAGATCTGAATTTTTTTGGAGAATAGAAAGATATGGAGAACGGGAGGATTCATAATGGAGTTCGACGGTTCGAGTTTTGGAAATTGTAATTTTGGGCACAATTCAAAATTATTTAATCCAACAATTGGGCCCCTATATTTATTTATATTTTTTAAGTGTCCGTGTATTGCTCACCCCGTACTGAGCCTTTGCCGAAGTCCGGTAGCAATTATTGGGACATGTTCATTGTAGGGGAGGTGTAAAAAGTATTTCTGGAATAGAAGAAGATTATTATGTAGAAACTCACAATAGGTGGACAAACATATCCCTATTGAACATTGAAATGATGCTTTATGTAAAAGCTTATTTCTACTAGCACGATTTATTACAATCTATCAATCGAGCCGGCGAAAGGGATTAGATGGGTTGCATTGAGTTTAATAGAGGTTTTAACATATAAAAAGGGTGTTTAGTTAGCAAAAATCCTTTCTATTAATCACATATTATTTGCAAATCTTAAAATTACATGACACATTTTTTTTTTATAAGTTTTGAATACATTGTGCATCTTTTTTCAAACCTCAGCAAAGTCTGATTCATCTAGATACATGACTAATAATAATCTCTGGCTAAATTTCTTTTTAGTTTTGACCAAGCCCACCCTTCTTTCTCTTACTACCAACTTGAGCTATATAGATAAGTTTCACATTCAAGTCCAAGTTTCATGTACACCTACCGTTTCATAGTATTCAGTTTTTTCCGAGTTATAATACGTTCATATTGGACTTGTTTGACTCCGGGGTAAGATGCCAGCACTATTTTGACTTGTCATATGCCAGTTAATGAATCTTTAAGCTACTTCAATATTCCTTCGTATTATTGGACTGCTTAGCTGGTAATCAACAACCCGCCCTCATTGGTTGACTAACGGAGTCTCTTATACTCCTACGATAATATTGATCTTTCAACGTTCAATATCTAAAAGAATAATAATTTCACTATAAAATTATTGTTGTGTGACTTGCGTCCATATTAGAACTCTTTCATGCAAAATATATTTAAAATATCATTACAAAAACTCATTGAAACAAATATAAAAAGAGAAGCTTTCTTATACTGGCCCCTGCCACACAATAATATTATCGTGATCAATAATGACCCTTTTTTTTTTTTTTTTAGCAATTTTTTTCAATTTTTTAAGCTTACATTATACAAAGCATAAGGATCGTTTTTTTCACATTAGTTTATCACGATTTAAATTTTCACTTTGTGACATAAGAACTTTTTTTTTCATAGTCAAACTTTATAATATATATCTATTCATCTTTATATTTTTTTTATATATAATGATCCCTTTTTTTTTCATGGATAATATGAATTAGCATTAGGTCCACACTAATTTAGTGCACAGTTCCATATAAGTTTTTTACCCGAAAAGATCCATGTAATTACATCTCGTAGTATGTGAACCAAGGATGTCTTGGTCAATGGTTAAGATTGATGTCATGTGAATAATATGTCACAGGTTCAATCCCCTTCCCTTCTTTGTAGCTCGCTATGGATAAAAATAAAAAAAAAAAAAAACATCCGTAGTATGTGAATGGTGGTATACAACAAAGTGTATAGAGAAGATAAAAATTGGAAGGAATCTCTTCTAACTTGAATTCAATTTATTTGTAGTATTTGCTTGTTTTTTATTACCATATTTGATGCACAACTTTGATCACTAAAATTTTAAAATATGTCATATTACATCCTTCTTTTTTTAGATGATATGCTTGCATAATAATTACTATTCACTATAACCTTGTTAGATTTGTTGTTTCTTATGTATAAGAAATAACATAGTGAAGTCAGTTTTTTGTTTGATTAATCTTATTTTCATAATATCAAATTTTTATATTTTTGCTATGCGTAATTAAAGATATTATCAAAGTAATGCATTTGATTGCATGAAAATAAGAAGGTAGCAGCCAAAAAAAGATGAGGAAACATTTATTATTGTAAATTTTTATATTTTGTAAATAATACAAAATGAGCAAGACCCACCAACAATATTTTTGCTTGTGGATTTGTAATAAAAATTCAGGAAACTTTGTAGATTTTGACTATTGAAAGCATATGTCGGAATCAAAAAGTTGGATAAACCGGTTTCTAGAAAAAGGTGATATGAGATATTGACATTCTTTCTTATATAAATGAGAAAAAAAAGTATAAGAGGATATTCTGTAGCTAAAACACTTTGCTTTCCCAAATTTAGCTAGGAATCAACATCATATCCTTTCTATTCCAAAAAGGAATCTTGAAGTATCCTTCTTTATTTAAGAATTTGACAAAATCTCGCTCTTGGTGCACTAGTTAACAGGTTAAAAGGATCACACTTCAATATTTTTTGGAAATTAGTTTACAAATTGAGATTGATTTTGATCAAATTTTGACTAAATGAGCAGTGCTCCATGCAAAAGTAATTGCAAAATGCATCTTCTATATGGGAAAGATTTGTACTTCCTCCGTTCTGTTTTAAATGAAACATTTGCTTTTTCATGCAACTCAACGCGCTTCTTTAACCATTAATATCTTTAGTTGTGCACACGTAAAAAAATATTGAAAAATTATGAATTGATAGTATGCATCGAGACGAAACTTTATAATTTGATAGTATGCATCGAGACGAAACTAACAAGATCTCACTTGACTATGTTTTTTCTTTATATAATCGCGATAAATTTAGTCAAAATTGATCAATGAATAGTGTTATTTCACCCAATGTTTCATTTAAAACAGAACCGATGAAGTATTATTTTTATAAATTTATATTAAGTGCGTACATCCTAATGAGATATAATTAAGTATAGAATTCAATCATGGTAATCTTAGGAGTGAATTTAGTTACTCATAGTTTTTCCATCTGGCAAATTTTGACCTAAAGAGGATATGACCAACAAATTTTTTTACATGATTATGTTGTTCTCCATCCCTAACAAATAAATTAGATTTAATACCAACGTTCTATATGTTAGCCCACACACCCTAACAAAGAGAAATCAAGAAAAATTATATGTATTAAATCTACATGATTATGTTGTTCTCCATCCGTAACAAATAAGATAGAGACACACATCAACGATTCTCTTTAACGACAAAGAGAAATCAAGAAAAAATATATATATTTCCATAATTTGGACCCCACACACCCTTTAAAAGTGCAGATTCGTTTGACGAAGTCTCACGTAAAACAACCAACCAGAAAAATAAGCAAAATAGTAAATCTATCGAAGACGTTGACTAAAATTATTCAAGTTTCTCACCCAAAAACAACAGAAATTAATCCGGGCTAATTTATGATTAATTTGGTATCAAAATAAACTTGTACTTTATGAATATATTATTTTATAAATCACATGATAGAATAATAGAATAAAGCATAAAGAAAAAGAAAAATTACCTGCAACAGGGATCTCAACGGCAAACTCAGTGTAACAAAAAACAGAGAGCATAGCAGAGACACCAGAAATAGCATAAGATAAAACGACAGCAGGGCCAGCATGTTGATTAGCCTCTTGTCCCGTAAGAACAAAGATTCCGGCACCGATGACAGCGCCAACGCCAAACCAAATAAGATCCCACCAAGTCAAGGTTTTCTTCATCTCATGATGGCTTTGAGACTTAACTTGATGGAGTTCTGTATGATCGAGGGACCGTGTCGTAAGCCGGTTCTTGAATCGTGCAGGAGTCTCCTTGAGAGCTGTCACGTAGTTGGACCAGCTTTGAAAGGATTGTTCCGGTAGGAAATCATCTTTGTACAACCACGGCTTCGACGCCGCATCGTATTAGCTCCTCCTCCTCCTCCTCTTTCACTCATTGATCCTGTCATGGTGTTGTCGATAAAGAATTGAAGGAGGGTTTTATATATCTGTAATGTGAAGTCAGAAGTGTCATGCAGTGTGGGTATTTATAGATGGTGTTAAATTGTTGATTGTTGATTCCATTAGTTTTAGAAGATGGAAAACTGTTTGGGCTTAGAAGTTAGAAAGCTTGGGGCAAGTACAACTATTTTTCTTGTACATTAGCACGAATGTGGGTCGTACAGTTAAAGGCTCGGCCCGCCAGAAGCTGTACCCTATCTAGTATTTACAGCAAGTCAGCAATTAATTATACATTTATTGTTGCCTTGAAGTCAAAAAGAGATGTTACTGACGGATTTTTCAAAAAAAAAAAAAAGCCACTAAAGAAATGAATACGATAATAACATATTGCCCACATAATCACTCGCTTATGTTGATTGTACCACATAATTATAGGTAGTTGGAGATTTTTTGGATTTTTTTTTATTTTAGCCAGTTTACGAATTACTTCCAAAATTAAATTTATTAAAATTTTTTCTCTATACACTGTATTTAGTATATATGATTTACAAACTTATACAGTTACTTATACTACAATAAAATACATGACATTATACGTTTTAATATACGATTTTTTTTAATGTATAAATAACAGAATTGAACCTTCTAATATACGAAATTGTGCTTTATAATATATTAAATTGTACCTCATGACATACGAAGTATTACTATATTATTTAAACTCCATTAACGCCTTCTTCAATGCCCCGTAACCTCCATTATTAACGGCGAGTAACCTTATTTGAAGACAATTAGGGTTCATAAAGTTGACTTTCAAAGTTTATGCAAAGATTCCATTCAAACGAATAATTCTCAAATTTCCGGTGCCATGATCGAGTTTGTAGTTTAGTTGGCCGGCGTTGATGGTGTTTTCCGAATATGAAAGGTGGAAGACAATTGACTTTGGTTTTGGTGCGTTGGACAGTCCCATAACTAGTTTTAATTTGGTCATAGCCGCTAATTGGATAGTGATATTTTTTCTGGCTATGACGATAGTGTTATCCTGGCATTGCCAAACGCTTAACTCCTATTATATTTATACTCAGCTTCGAAAAATATTTCTCGTGGTTCGTTTGTGAATCTTAATTGTTTGGTCACTGGCATTTAACGTGGTGTACATGTCCAAATATTGATTAAACATTATATCGATATTCAACAACATTAGGATATATACTTAATATATAGGAAAATGGTTTTTATTTACAAAAGGACAGTTTTTTTTAGGGGAACACAAAAGGGCGGTTATATTTGATAATACTTTTGTGGAGGTAACTGAAAAGGAAGAATATGATATTTTTTATTTTGTAAAAAAGAATTAGATGATGATGACATGGATAATAATTAAGGATTTGATCTATTGTATTAGTTATTTGGATTTTCAAATAATCTCTTTAGCATATTTGGAAAGGAAACAATTATTTATTTAGCATATTTGGAAAGGAGATAATATAATAATATTTATCTTCAAATTTTTAAACGAATATCTCAAAAATATATTCATCGCAATCTTTTGTACATGGGTTAGTGGGTGGTTAGGAATTAAGGTTTTGTCTAGGGTTTTTGCCTTCTGTCATCACACCAAAACCCACTATACTTCCCCCTCAATCTCGTAGCGGAAGCAGTGGAGTAACCGAAATTAAGTCCAATACATTGCTTGGAATTGTCTGGCCCGCAACGCACCAATGGCGAAAGACAAAAACAACTCATCATATGTAAGTATGACATGGCGGTTTTCTTTATTTTCCTTCATTTATGTGTTCAATATTATATCGACTAACATGTAGCCAATTAATTAAGACTAAGCATCGCCAACGATTAATGTTGTAATTACATATTCAATATAAATTATATAGATATGCAATTAGAAAAATATATATTCCACAATTATAAATCCGAAACCCGATTTTGCATTTTTCGCCTTCATTTTGTTTGTGTAGGACTTAGGTGTGATTCTAGAAGCCATAAATGAAATACGCTCAAAAGTTACCAACATCGAGTTGTCGTTGGCTCAAGTAAATTCAAATCAACATGATTGTCATGCCCCTAAAAAAACATGATTGTCATGGTGAAGCCGATGGTGGGAAGTCATCAAAGGACAACGAAGAAGGTGATTGCACACTGGGAGAACAAAAATCAACAAGAACTCCAAGTGTTAGTTGCGCTACTAATAATAGATCGAATTCCCCTTTCCTAAGTCCTGATGGTGGATTGGTTGATTGCTTACAAAAATCAAAAACTAAGCGTAAGCTAGACATTGATTTGGGAGGACAAGAGGAGGAAAGCGCAGAAGAACTCTTAGAAATTGAATCATTTAGTATCCGAAATGTTCGTTTCAATGTGCCTCAATTTCCTCGAGGGTTGGAAACACTAAGAGACGTGAAGGACGAGGCAAAGAAAGAAGTAATAAAAGCCAAAAAGCCTAGTGATGTCTCGAAGACTCCAAACTCTATCTCAACATCAAAGGGCAGCATTGACCTATCTGGTGGAGCGAACAATGAAGATAAAACAATGGAGAAGCGGACTCCTCAGGATAAAACAGGAGCATACAAAATCAAATGAAACCGTAAGTTTTGATAGTGTATTGTTTTGTCAAGACTTATTATATCAACGGTTGTCACCTTATACTTATGTCCCCAATTTATAGGCAAAGAAAGCCCAAGGGAAACAAAAAGCGCAATTCAAATGCACATCGAACGAGTATACCTTCACATTTGATTTGGCAATTCAAGAGCCGAATTGTTAATGCTTGATTTGGCCATCTAAACACATTTGTCTCGGACATTACCATATTACACCGTATATACTAGGTAGGGAAAGAAGGAAAAAAAGCATCAAAATCGAATCTTCGCAGTAGACATCTTCAAAAGCAAAGAGGCGGAGAAGTGCAATGTAGAAGAGCTTATTGTCTTGCAGTGCATTGTGGTCATCACATTTACCTTTTCCTTGCCATTACCACAAGCATATCAATTATTGCTATTAAGGACCGACATTTGTTTGATGCATTTCCTATATAATTTGGTAAGGATGAAGAGGTTGTTGCCCGGTAATGGTTGCCTCCCGCCTCCAAAAGACGAAGTTCTAACAAATTGCCAAAGCAAAGATTCCATGAGTATCTACCTCAGCTAGTAGATCGGGACAAGAAAATATGCTTAAATATTCACAAGTCCCGACAAATATGACGAAATGTATTGTCCAAGTCGTGGTATGCACAAAGGACAATTGGTGACTCTATGTGCGTATTTCCGATGGATGATTGTCTAATCATGTAAGTTTGTCTACTCAAGTCTTGACTATCAGTACTACATAATTTTAATTCCCGTGATATGCTTACAAAGTTGTATTTTTTTGACAGTTTATCAATGTCTACTTATATGACATGCAACCAAGGTTAATGGAGACCAACTCCACGAAGATGGTACTCGTCCCCATCTTTCCGTATACATTACCGATTTGGGTTACACTAATTTGAATTTCGTACTTTGCGGTTATTAAGTTAAACCAAAATATAAAAAATGTTTCAGGGTGTTGTACTTAAGTCCGATAAACGAAATCCATTTAAAGGAAGTCAAGCCATAATGAATAGGTCTTCACCGTGAATGAAACCTTTATCCCTAAACACGTAGATAAGATTGAACAAGTTTTCATATTTACAAGTGTTGCAATATATTTGAGATTTTAAATTACCTTATTAGTTAATCATCTCTCAATATCTTCGTTTAGTAGGTTTTCATTCCCGTGCTAGATAACGAGGCGAGACATTTGGTTCCCGTTGGTTTTCCATCTCTTCAAAAAAATGTGTACATCATAGATTCATTAGGAGCCTCGAACAACCGCTTCATCCTCACTGAGGCAATGGTAACTATTTCAAGCTAACGCTACTGTACTTTTTCCAATGTAGTGACTATAATGATTATTGACCCAAAATTACTTCAATTTGATCGGATGAGCAAAGTGCGACAGTAGCTTCAAGAAATCGCTAGGCGGACTCTTCAAGGAGTACAAAGAATTAATATATGACGTCATAGCTGTTCCGTTTAGCCAAATTGTTAACTTTAATTCTACACATTTAGTTTAGTTATATTTACTATCCAAATAAACTAATCGACATTACAAATTCACCTTTTTCAATCATGACCGGGAATGTATGTCCTCAAGTACATCGAATGTGCTGATATTAAAGCCATGCAAGACATTACATACTCAGTAAGAACCTTTAGTTACTGTATTGGGGCTAAAATGTTTTGAAACTGCAATTGTCATCTAATTTTGTTTTCTAATTGACCGAGACTCACGAGATGCGTGCGAACGATTGAAGTGTTTGGCTAAACTAGTTACAAGCAAAAATAACTTGGCAAATATCATAAAATTTAGCGGTGTTTGTTCGAGTTGTGCTTCATAGCATATAATTTTGCATCGACACAAAGTCTTCGTTATGTATTCCTAGCATGAGTCTTGTTAGCATTCCTCATTTTTTAAACAACAATATTTTGAAATTTTATATTCCCTAAAATTATATGAACACGGTTGTTGGAGAACTAAACTTTCTTTCATTAATGTGTAGCAATGTTTATGGCAATGTCCAAAAAAGACCGAGGTCATTATTGACCAAATACATATATAGAAGTATTGCAACTTTAACACATGACACAACGGGTTGGTTCATTCCATTTGTTGATTCTTAGAGTACCTTTTGTGTCATGCCATATAATGATCGTGGACATTACCAAATCATAATACAGACGAATATTTGATAGTGCATGAGTAATGCAAAGGTCCAAGTTGGAAACACAACACTTAGTTTTACCAAACCAATATTATGTGTAATACGATTGTTAAAGTACTCTAAACTGTCATTCATTTATATGTAGCAAAGTTTATGGCAATCTCCAACCATGATTTTGGTCATTATCAAACAACATCACAAATAAAATAAATCATAATGTCATGTGTCAGAACTCATGAATACGAAAAACAAATATATATATTGAACTAAAGAAGTATTGCAACTTTTAGTTATGACAAACCATTTTGGTTCATTATCATATGTGTTGATTCTTAGAGTACCTTTTGTGTCATGCCATATAATGATCGTGGACATTACCAAATCATAATACGTATAAATATTCGATGGTGCACAAGTAAGACAAGGTCCAAGTCTTCAACACAATATTTAGTTTTACCATTCCAATATTATGTGTAATACGATTGTTGAAGTACTATAATTGTCTTTCATTTATGTGTAGCAAAGTTTATGGCAATCTCCAACCATGATTTTGGTCATTATCAAACAATGTCACAAATAAAATAAATCATAATGTCATGTGTCAGGATTCACTAAAGAAGTATTGCAACTTCTAGTTTTGACAAACCATTATGGTTCATTATTCTACTTGTTGATTCTTAGAGTACACTTCTGTCATGTGACATTACCAAATTAGGAATACAGACAAATATTCGATAGTGCACAAGTAACACATGTTCCAAGTTTCTAAAACAACTATTAGTTTTACAAGATATATATGTCTAAGAAATAGCAAAGAAAATACACCAATATCGAACTTCGTTCTCTCAACCCTTGATGCAACTTATGGACAACATCTTTCAACTGATTTTTTCCATTCCATCAACGAAATTAGAGTTTTTGTGCGATGTAGTGTAAGATCCTAATTTGTTGGAAAACATATGCACACAATTAGTTACTTTGAATAGAGCAATGCATGAAAAATATGCAAGGTTGGATATGATTGACCATAGACATCCCTTACATCAAAGTATTTCTTGTTCGTCTCCGTGTATTTGATGACATGCATCCCACAGTCATATCTAAAACGAAAGTGGGAGACTTTAGAAAAACGCATAGCCGTCTCCAAAACGAAATTGTAAAAGAAAAGTTGACTTGTGAATGACGTACCCGTTAACCAGTCTCGGGGTATTAACCTGCTTGATTTCCCAATCAGAAATTGCCTTAAACCTTTTCAGCCTCTCATCTGCCTTGTTTGAAGACATAAGTGTGGACAGTTTCCTAATATGTGTCAGAAATGGGGCCATTATTTTACATACACAAGAAAACCTCCAACCAACCATACAATCGAAGATGATACCTGACATTTGGCATTATCAATCCTTTTTAACGTGTTTTCATTAGGGTGCGAATCAAGCATGTAAATTTTAGAGTCCTCCATACAAACAACACACATGTAAAAATGGTCTGGCTTCGATGTCCACAATGGAACCATGATCTACAATATACTATATTATTAAACTATTCCCAAAAAAAAAAACAGGCTAGTAGTGGAACAATATAGGGAAATTACTATTACCTCTTTGCATTGGTCTGGATCATCTGGCAAGTATGATGTTCGCATAATTAGTGAATCTGGAAAATATTTTGATCCCTTCCTTGTCCTTTTCACATCCAATCCCTTCAGTAATGAAATTTCATGACAAATTTCAACCATTATAAACAGCAGCTCGAAGACATCGCAACTAACCCAGAGTGACGTCGGGATGAAAAAAACTTGTTTGCCTATTTATTGTCTCTCGAATCCCCACCAAATTGATGATCTTTAAAAAATTCCACATTCAATTTAAGCATCACTGGGTTTTCAAGCATTTATAAACAGTTTTAGATATTTAATTTAGTAATGAATTCCTTACTTGTTCCGTTTATTCACACCCTGGACGCAAGGTCCGTAGCTCTTTCCTCGCTGCATCGGTCCACTTTGACTTGAACAACACCTCACTATTACAAAAGAAAAAACACAAAAGGTTCAAGTTCATAAAAGTTTTCAAGTGAAACCGGCCAACAAATAAATATGTTTGAAGATTAACTTCACCGACTCACTCAGGTTCTAACGCAATGTTGAGTACATATGACACACCTGTTTTGTATCAGCCTTGCATTTTTTCATCGCGATACTTAGCGACACCTGTTTTATCTGGAACGACTCCTCTTCATCAACCTGAACTCATTCAGTTCACAACATACGTGAGCAACTATAAACAATGATGCTCAAAGTAATGAAGAAATTCTATATAATTACGCGCTTTTTGTTTGGTAATGTCCTAAATACGTTCTCCCAGATTGCGTAAATGAACAAGTACAGTGAATGATATAAATTCTATAAATCAATTTTTTTTTAAATAATTAACTAACTAACCTCTTCATCGCTTCCTTGAGTTGTTTCAATCTTTTCCGCATACCTTTGTTTGTTTTCCTCCTTGTATTCTTTGTTTCTTGCTTCTCCTTTGGAGGATCCTCATCTCGTTGTTGAGGCGGGATGCTCCTCATCCGGTGGGGCGGTCGTATTGGCTTCCTCTTCGTTTTCGGTATCATCAACCTCCTTGTCATCATCATTCCTATCATCATCAACCTTCTTGTCAACATCATTCCTGCTATCATCATCATCAACCTTCTTGTCATTAATGTCCTCCTTCTCTTTTCCTATAATTCAGCAGTTGTATCTCTCTCATCGACTTCTTCATCAGGGACCACTACAAGAAAACGCTGAAACAACGACCGCTAACCAGCGACGGTTTGAAAAACGGTCGGTATTGTTAAGACAGCGACGGCTTTAAGCCGTCGGTGATCACCGTCCGCTTTTAAAAATATCAACGACGGTTTAGCCGTCGTTGTTATACAACGACGGCTCAAAGCCGTCGTTGATTTGTTCAAAAGCAGACTAATATTTTTTTACTTCAAGCGACGGTCTTAAACGGTCGGTGATGGAAATTCAGTCGATTTTTTTCAACGACAACTTAAATGAGAGAAGTTGCCCATTTCACTCCTCTTTCCAATTTCCCGTCGCCCCTCTTCCACTTTCTCTCTCCTCACTCCCACCAAAAACCCTGCCTTCATTCACCCCAACTAACGAACGGCGACCTGCCGCCGTGTTTCAACTTTGCCGCCGTGTTTCGACTTTCTCTCTCCTCCGTGTTTCATCGGCGCATTGGAGTCTTTGCCGCCGGCAATTGTCCGACGTCCAACCAACGAACGTCTACATGCCGTACCGTATCTTCACCGCCGGTTAGTACTGCTCCATTTTCTTTTCTTTTTTTTTTTAAATTTTTGTTATATTGTTAGATATTCTAATTATTGCTGCTTTGTTCTTTAATTGTTTAGGGCCCTACTAAATATCTTTCGATATTGACTTGTAAGTCTCACTTCCTTCTCCATTTTCTTATTCTTTGCTAAATTTAAGCTTAACTTCCAACTTTTTTTTCTTAATTATGTATAATTCGGTGATTGCTCTCATTATATGTCTCTGATTTTTGGGAGGGTTTAATGGGTTCATTTGGGTTGTTATGCTTTTCTATTGAAAAACTAATTGTAGATGCTCCTTCAAGATGGATACTTTGCAATGGAGATTAAATCAGCAAAAAAAAATTACTCACTCCTAGTTTTAGAAGACAAAATGCACCAATTTAAGAGCGTAATAATGGACACTTTAAGGCTAAACAATCTGAGGCAGACCAAGATATAGAGGGATTGATTTTGATTATGCAAGAAACATCACCAATTTTACTCAGGATATTACAAATCAAAAAATTTATGGGGTTTTTCATTGCAGTTGTCCCTAAAAATTGGGTATTTGGAATATAGGTGGCCAGAACCCTTAAAATTTGCTCTGTCATTTGCTGCTTGCTAATTGCAACTGTTTCCTAAGTAGCAAGTAATGGAAAATTCAAGGAGACCGATTAGTCATCAACTCCCTGCTCAGCCAAAACAGAAAAATAAGAGTTGAAGGTTTGAGGAACCAGATGGTGCAATTTGAATCAAGTATTCATAATAGAATTACCAATTTAATCATATCAAAAATACAATCTACAAAATAGAACAGCAAGTTTAGTCACACAAGATAAAATCTAAGAATAACAAAACCAATAGATTTCACTAAACTGTTGTGATGAATAATAGGCCATCGGTATTGATGAAGACCGCTCAAATGTGTTTTAACATAATTTAGATCCTCCCACAAAGATTCTTCTCCCCCCTTTAAACATAATGTCCACTAGATACTCAAGGAAACAAAGTTCTTGGATACAACAAAATTTTTTTTGAATGAATTGCATAAAGCAAAGTCGATAAACCAAGAGTTTTTGCTGACTCCCGGAATCAAAAAGGCATAAAAGACAAAGATAAACAAACCCATAGATCCCCTACATGGCGATGCATACATGTTGCATGCATGTGAGCTTCATGTAACTACTTTTTTTAATATGAAACCTCATCTTTCTGTTAGTCTTCTGCTAGAATTTCACTGTTTTTATGTCTCCTGATATTTTGGTTTGAGGAGGAAGATGGTACTGTGCTTAGAGTTGATGCTACTAGCACAAACTAGGAACTCCAAGATACGTTAGTTAATGTCCATTGTCAAGGAGAATATGTGGATATTATCTAGAAATTGGACCTAGCTATTTAAATATAAATTGAAAAATGTTTGGTATTTTCTTTGTGGTATCAAGTGAAACCTACCTATACTTTGTGGTATAAAGCCGCTGAAGTTTTTCATTATTACCCATATTGCAAGTTGCAGCACCATTATCTACAATTTTGTGTGTTCTGTTTGATTCTCTTGAATGTGTCAGCTCTGTGTTACTTTGAAATCACTTGTGTTTGTTGATGTTGTACCACACTGCAGCCTATTACTTACCGATTCTAGTCATGTACAAAGTGGTTTCATTTGGCTAAATTGTCGTTGAGTCCATGGTGGACCTAGAATTTTTATCAAGTTGATATCTTATGTAAACAATGGGAGTATGTTTACAAAAGTGGGCTGTGTGAATGAGGGCTCACTACAAGAAAAAGCTAATTCTATGCTCATATTGTAAAACTGTTGCAAAAGAAGTGTTCTTGTTTGTGCTTCTTATCTGTTTGAAGAAATGCTTATGTGAATTGTGTTTTGGTTTTCTCTAAGGGTGGGTGATTGGGTTTATTGCTTGATTTGTAGTGCAAAATTGTTAACTTT
Organism: Beta lomatogona; assembly: GCA_947646795.1. Taxonomy (NCBI): domain Eukaryota; kingdom Viridiplantae; phylum Streptophyta; class Magnoliopsida; order Caryophyllales; family Amaranthaceae; genus Beta; species Beta lomatogona. The sequence continues at coordinate 75,812 of CANSNZ010001256.1, read as the reverse complement.
CTGTTTTTGGGTTAGTTGATTGTATGCCCACATTTGCTTTATGTTTCTTCTAAATTGGGTGTGTGAAATTTGTTTGATACATGTTGAAGTTGTGATGCTTTTGTTCAATGGTTTTTATTGAATGAATGGTGAAAATATGGATTGTTTCCTAATATCCATTTCAGACTCAATTTTTGTTAATAATTTCATTTTTGAATTTTTGGCACTCACCAAAATCTCATTTGGCTTTGTCAATGTAGGTGGCCAAACACCACGCCCCGACTGTCGTCTGCCTGTTCCGAAGCCCTGCCGCGTGTAGGTACTCTTTAAATTTTAAAATCTTTAATTTTAATAGTAAATATAGTTTATATGGTTAATTGATGTTTAAATTTTGCTAAATGCTTAAAGGTTATAAAAGTTAAAAACTATATAATTATGACAATAATTTATTTATTGCACATTCCTTTATTTAGTTTACACAATTTAAATTGTTTATATTGTTTTTGACATATTTGTTTTCGTGGAAATAGTTTGGATGATGTTATAAATTTAATTTAAGTGTTTAAATAAATATGTTTGCATCATCATGTTCCTAGATACCCGTTCAAGGTATACTTATTAGGAGTATATCTTGAATAGTCCCCGATTGGGACTGTTCTTCGACGTTTGACCTCACTTAGGTGGTGAATGTATGCCTTTTGTTCTATTCTATGTAATTTCCGGTGATGTTGTTTCTCTATGTTGTTCTCTGGGTACATATGTAAGCTTTTACGAAGCTGACATTGTGTACTTGGAGAACTCATGGGAAATGCTGCCGGAATTTACGTAGAAGCGAATAGTTGGCATACATTCACTAGTGGGGTTAGACGTCGAAGGATGGGTTAGGTTGGAGTGATAAGGACCTTTGAACATCATTTTAGGCCCTATATGTATTTCACAAATATGTTTTAATTGTACGTATGTTGGTTGTTAATGAGTATTGTCATTGAAATGGTTTAGAATTGTAGAATTGGTCACCATGAAACGGAAGGAGCGTTGGTGGATGTATGATAGATATGACAATGTGCGTAACTTGAGGCCCGAGTTCTTGAGGGGGTTGATGAATTCATTGATTTTTGCAAAGTAAATCCCGAATCCCCGGGTAAGGATGAAGTTAGATGTCCGTGTCCGAAATGCAAGAACAGACGTATGCATGACGCGGACACGGTTAAAGTGCATTTGTATAGCAAGGGCTTTATACCTCGATTACTACGGTTGGTATTCTCATGGTGAAGAGTTACCTCAACCCGCGAAGAGCTATCTAATCCGTGCCGTGAAATGGTTTTCGATGCTCTTGGGAATAACCCGGAACCGTCCACTTGTTGAAGAGCCTAGTGGAATGGAGGAGGAGCCTAATCCTCAAGCAAAGGTGTTTCTTGACCTATTAAAGGCTTCGAGGAACCGTTGTACGACGGGAGCTCCATGTCTGTGTTGGAAATGGCATCTAGAATCGTATCTTTGAAGTGTGAGTACAATTTGCCACATAGGTGTGTTGATGCTTTTGCTTCATTAATGAAAGAAGCAATACCTAGCAACAACAACATGAGTAACACATTTTACGATACGAAGAAGATCTTGGAGGGATTAGAGCTTCCCCACGAGAAGATTCATGCTTGCCCCAAAGGTTGTATGCTGTTTTGGAGAACTGATGCACACTTGGACAGATGTAGAGTGTGCGATAGCGACAGATACAAGAGGACTTCTAAGGGGTCTTTAGTTCCAATGAAAGTTTTGATTTATTTCCCAATCACACCGAGATTGCAGAGGTTGTATGCAACAAAGAACGTTGCTGAAGAAATGACATGGCATGCCAAAAATCCAAGAGTCGAAGACAAAATGGCTCACCCTAGCGACAGTGAAGCTTGGAAGCATTTAGATAGATCATTTGGCGAATTTGCATCTGAGCCTAGGAATGTTCGGCTCGGTTTGTGTACCGATGGGTTTGGTCCACATGGAAAGTTTGGGGGTCAATATTCATGTTGGCCGGTCATCTTAACCCCGTACAACTTGCCACCATCGATGTGCATGAAAAAACCCTTCATGTTCCTTTCGTTGCTCGTTCCTGGTCCTAAAAATCCGAAGGGAAACTTGGATGTGTACATGCAACCCTTAATCGAGGAATTGAAGCAATTATGGGATGTTGGAGCAACTACTTATGACATTTCTAGGAAACAAAATTTCAATATGCGTGCCGCCATTCTTTGGACAATAAATGATTTTCCTGCTTACGGTATGCTATCTGGCTGGTCTACCGCTGGGAAAAAGGCTTGTCCTTATTGTATGGATAAATCCAAAGCTTTTTGGCTCGAGCATGGGGGTAAAGTTTCTGGTTTGATTGTCACCGTCAATTTCTTCCTGAAGATCATCCTTTTCGTAAAAACAAAGTAGCTTTTTGCAGAAATAAGGTTGAAAAAGGGTCTCCACCACACATCATGTCTGGGGAAGAGTTGTGGTCATGTGTTAAAGACTTGCCAAAGGCTACAGATGGACCAGATGCACTTAACGCTTTGAAAAAGTTGAAAAATGGGTGGTTCAAACAAAGCTGTCTTTGGGAGCTCCCATACTGGAAAGATCTGCATCTTTGTCACAACCTTGATGTCATGCACATTGAGAAAAACTTCTTCGACCAACTCATTCACACGCTTATGGATGTGAAAAAAGCAGACGGCAGACACCGTTGCATCTAGAAAAGACATTGCTAAATTGTGCAAAAGGCCTCAACTTCATGTCACCAAGGATGCGAACGGAAAAGAAACTCCACCAAAAGCACCTTTCGCACTGGACAAGTCCCAAAGGAAAGTATTATGCAACTGGGTCAGAGATTTGAAATTTCCCGATGGCTATGCTTCCGACTTAACAAGATGTGTAGACATGCAGTCCGGGAAGCTGCACAGTATGAAAAGCCATGACTGTCATGTCTTCATGGAAAGATTATTGCCGATTGCATTAAAGGAGTTGCTTCCGGTTCATGTGTGGAAAGTTGTCACTGAGATTAGCCTTTTTTTCCGTGATTTGTGTTGCTCCACCATCACAAGAAGTGACATGGAAAGGTTGGAAAAGGACATAGCCGAGATCCTTTGTAAACTCGAAAAGATTTTCCCACCATCATTCTTCAATTCCATGGAACACTTACCAGTTCACCTTCCACGCGAAGCTAGGCTATGTGGTCCCGTGCAATACCGTTGGATGTATCCCTTTGAAAGGTACCTTATCCTTCATTTTCATATATCGTTTTTTATTGTTGTTCGCAATTGTGTAACTCTTTTTTATAACCACCTCCTTAGGTTCCTCAATCATTTGAAACGCAAAATTGGTAACAAGGCTCGTGTGGAGGGTTCTATTTGTAATGCGTACTTGTGTGAAGAGATTGCAAACTTCTGTTCAAACTACTTCCAGCAAGGAGTGGATACTAAGACACGAGATTCAGGCCGTAATGTAAATGATGAACTTGATAGGATGCTCGACGAAACTGTCCCAGAGCTATTCAGGGTTAATTGTGGTCGGCCGTCTAATGCAGGAGGAACACGATTTTTAACTGAAGTGGAACTACAATGTGCACACCTATATGTGTTAGCAAATACAGGCATCTTACAAGAATTTGAGAAGTAAAACACTTGTTATTAATCATATTATTTATAAATTTAACTTTCATTTTAAATTTAGACATTAACAATTGTTATGTTTGTAAGGGATTTCGAGGACCACATTCTTCAAATTCGACCTACTCTACGTAGGGAAGATGTGTGGGTGCAACATGAAGCAGAATACCTTGATTGGTTTAGATCGAAAGTGAGTTTGTGTGACTATAGGTTATTCAATAGGTTATTCAAGAAATGTTAATGTATTAACAATATGAATGAATTTCAATAGGATGGACTGTTTTGTTCAAGTGCAATTGGATGGACAATGTGAGGGGAATGAACATCGATCAATACAAGCTAGTTGAAGTCAACCACACCAAGAAATACCCCAAGTTTGATCCCTTTGTGCTATCATACCAGGTTAGCCAAGTATATTTCGCACCGTACCCAAGCTTGAAAAGAGATCGTGCTCAATGGTGGGCTGTGTTTAGGACAAAGGCAAGGTCCGTGGATTGATGCTCCGGTTGACTTCGACTTCCTTCAGGAGACAAGTGTTGGGACTCCAACGCTTTGTGATCCAAATGATATTCCCGATTATGAAGGTGGTAATGATGTCGAGTGTGTTGAAGGAGATGACGAAGAAATTTTGTTTGAAACCCCATCAGGTGATGATGAAGAAGAGTCTAGTTTCGAGTCCGGAGAAAGCGAGGATGATGACGATGACGATGATGGTTTTTGGGATGACGATAGTGATGATGAACTAAGCGAGGATGGGAATTCACTTTGATTTGTTTGAGTATATCATAGCTTGTATTAAGGACAACATTTCAATAAAAATATAGGACTTTTGTAATGAAATGTTGAAGATTACTTGTTATGACATTTCCATCTGTAGTTTTTCTTACTGTTGTTGAGTAACATGATCCATTCTGCACCTGTGGTTTTTCTTAGTGTTTTTCTAATATTTAATCAGTACTTGCTTTCTCCCCACTTCCCTTTTCGCATTAATATTTATGTTTCCTCTGCCTTGCTTTCTTAGTGAGGGTTCGTTGTTTGTAATATATTACATTTTATTGTGTTTTTTTTAATCTTGCGCGTTTCTACTTTCTTGCATTTTAGGTAATCATGTCTAATCCTAAGGGCCGCGGAGGTCGAGGTGGCTTAGGTGGAAGCCAAGGTCGTGGGACTTTGACTCCGAGGGAGCTTTTTCAGTCACCAGATGTACAAGGAAGCCAGAACCCTATGTCAGAGACACAGGGAGATGATTCACAGGCACGTGACATTGGTGACCACGTACCGGAGACTCCGATGACTCATACGGAGGAAGGTGAAGGTTCGAACCGTGCACCAAGAAAGGTTTTAAGCCCTACTGGATTGTGGTAAGTTCGTAAGCCTTCATTTCATGATATTTGTATGCAATGATATTCACAATTCACGTGTTTGTTTGGTTTTCAATTCAGGTTTGATGATAACAAGGTTAGTGGGTCCATCACTGACATTTTCCAGGGCCATTTTCGACAACCATGGTTCAATTACAGTGAGGTCGATGATGCAACAAAGACGCATTGGTGGAACATTTTCACAGTATGTATGAATCGAATTATGAAAAATGAAATTGATTATATTACTTTATTAATATCTTTGTTTAATGTTTGACTAAAGGGTATTTACGAATGGCCTCCTGAGTTAGAAGGCCTAGTGAGGAAGGATTACAAGAAAAAAGCTTCATCTCGTCTGCGAGACTTGCGATACTCGGGTGGTTAAGAAAGCCAAAGAAAGGCCAAAATGGTTGGGGGAGACGATATACGAAGACATGAAGAAGAGAAGTGAAGACCCAACATTTCGGGAAAAATACGAACAGCGAAGAAGAACCGAAGAGGTGGCTCCCTGTCTAATCCAATTGAGCCGTCACACTTTCGGGGTTCTATTTCGGTGGCACAAAGATGCTAGGAAGATGGTAAATATGTTTCATATCTACTACTTAGTGTAATTTACATGAATATGTTCCATAAAGCCTTTGTTAATTCAACAATGTCTACAGGCAAAGAGTAGAGGAGGAGTACTCCCTACTGCTCCCGAGTTGTTCTTGAAGACTCATTTCAAGACTGTTCCGGGAAAAGGAGAAATTCCAGCAAACAAGAAATCAAAGCAAATCTCGGTACATACTTCTAAACATATATTTATAGGCAAATATGATTGAAAAGTTTGATGGTAGTTTAAGTTAGAATCAAATATAGGCCATTTTAGGTTAAGTAGGAAATTGAATGAATACGAGTAGTTTGATGCTAGTTTAAGTTATAATCACCTCAAACATCATATATGTAGTTAGTTTAATGTATTTATAAGTTGTTTTGATTGAAAATACACAAAGTAGGAAAGTTAGAACCAAATGTAGGCTAATATAGGCCATTTTAGGCCTTTTTACTTGGAAATGTTTGAATACGAGTACTTTGATGCTAGTTTAAGTTATAACCACCTTAAACATCATATATGTAGTTAGTTTAATGTATTTATGAGTTGTTTTGATTGAAAATACACAAAGTAGGAAAGTTAGAACCAAATGTAGGCTAATATAGGGCATTTTAGGCCTTTTCACTTGAAATTGAATGAATACGAGTACTTTGATGCTAGTTTAAGTTATAACCACCTCAAACATCATATATGTAGTTAGTTTAATGTATTTATAAGTTGTTTTGATTGAAAATACACAAAGTAGGAAAGTTAGAACCAAATGTAGGCTAATATAGGCCATTTTAGGCCTTTTTACTTGGAAATGTTTGAATACGAGTACTTTGATGCTAGTTTAAGTTATAACCATCTCAAACATCATATATGTAGTTAGTTTAATGTATTTATAAGTTGTTTTGATTGAAAATACACAAAGTAGGAAAGTTAGAACCAAATGTAGGCTAATATAGGCCATTTTAGGCCTTTTTACTTGGAAATGTTTGAATACGAGTACTTTGATGCTAGTTTAAGTTATAACCACCTCAAACATCATATATGTAGTTAGTTTAATGTATTTATGAGTTGTTTTGATTGAAAATACACAAAGTAGGAAAGTTAGAACCAAATGTAGGCTAATATAGGCCATTTTAGGCCTTTTCACTTGAAATTGAATGAATACGAGTACTTTGATGCTAGTTTAAGTTATAACCACCTCAAACATCATATATGTAGTTAGTTTAATGTATTTATAAGTTGTTTTGATTGAAAATACACAAAGTAGGAAAGTTAGAACCAAATATACGCCATTTTGCCACTTTATATTATTTGAATATGAGTATATTTAACCAAATGCAGGAGACATACAATAAGAAGCTGGATCATTGTACGACTCAGGGGTCACAGCCGAACCCTGATCTGTTGTATTGGGAGACAGTTGGGGGGAGGAACAGAGGAAAAGTTCAGGGGTTGGGTGAGGGAGATCATTTGTACTACAAGTCTGCATCAGGCCGAGGAGATGGTGGCTCTTCACAACCATATGAGCCGTCCATTTTTTCTCAGATTGAGGCGCAAGTGGAGGCAAAGGTCGCTGCACGGATGGGAGAGGTGGAGGCAATGGTCGCAGCACGGGTGGAAGAGTCACGTCGGGCCCTCATAGAGGAAATGATGAGGAACATGTCTAGTTTCGGCCACATGTTCTCAGGTTACAACCCAGGCCCCACTCCACAACGCAGACCAGAAGATGACCCAGGGTTTGGTGGTGGCGGTAGTGCTACAGAGCCACCCTTGACAGTGTAGTTTTTTTGGTTTTGGCAACTAGGTAACTAACTTATAGTTGGATATAGTTAGTCTAACTATTTTCTTGTAGTGTAAATACTTATCGGCATCTCGCTTCGTTTCTTGATGTGTCGGGTTATTTTTTTTTCAACCCGACATCTACTTTATTTCCCGACACCGGGATCTATTTTTGCGTACATATATTTAGTGTCTATATTTATCGGCATCTAGCTTATTAGTTTCTAGCTTTGTCGATATATTTTTTTTGTAAACACCGACATCTACTTTATTTCCCGACATCGGGATCTATTTTGTGTACATAAATGTAATCTATTTCATGTAATTATACAAGTATCTATGTAAATTTTAATATATATCAAAATTGCATATTTTTGTAATTGAAAAAATTGAATGCGATGGAGAAACAGCTTTAGCGTGGTATATTTAGATGCAGCTGTGCAGGTACAGGTTTAATTATTATTAAGAACAATTAAATTTTAAATAATATTATTTTTGTAACAACAGCGACGGTTAAACATTAAATCAACGACGGCTAGGCAGTCGCTGTAAGGTTCTATATGTACTCATGGACACGAAATCAACGACTGCTTTAACAACTTAGCGACGGTTTTTAACAGACGTTATTTGATTGAAGTCAGCGACGGTTCATAGCCGTCGGTAAATCAACGACCGTTTTAAACAGTCGGTGAATCACCGACGGTTTATAACTGTCGTTGATTTACCGACGGCTATGAACCGTCGCTGACTTGCCATCAACGACGGCTATAGTGAACCGTCGCTGACTCTCATGAAACCGTCGTTATGTGTATCACCGACGGCTTGACGGTCGTTGATTCTAGTATCAGCGACCATCTTTTTACCGACGGCCTTTTAACGACGGGTGGCCGTCGTTGATTTATCAACGACGGCTTTTAGGGCCATCACCGACGGCTTTTAGCCGTCGTTGATTTCCACTTCTCTTGTAGTGGACTACGCCCGTAATTCCCCCTACATCAGATGGTTCATTCGACTCGGCATCATCCTGCTTTTCCTCACTGCTCTTTAATACTATTTACCGGCTTTTTGGTTTTCTCTTTCTCCCTCGGCATCTCCGCTCCTTCACATCTTCATATTGTCCTTCTTCATCCTCCCTTTCATAAACAAAATCATCCTTACACTCCTTAACATTTTTCAGACATCTCTTCTGTTTGTTTCCTTTCACAATTTCCTTCTTCCGCTTCTTCCTTCTCTCAACCTCTTCTTCACCCTCAGATTCTGCTCCAATTTCTTCTTCTTCGTCATCTACTGCTCGAGGATATGTTCTATCCACGAAGTCAAAAACAAATTTAAACATTGCATTTACAACATTACCCCAACGATTATTGGTAGTTGGAACCTTGCTCCAATTGCCCTCTTTCTACATTTTGAGCATGTGTAGTTGGAACCTTTCCTGTTATTTGACACTTCTCTTTCTTGACCACCAGCAACAACTACACAAAAAAGTAGGATATATATGTGTAAATACCTTTTCTAACCTAGGTGGAAAAACATGAATACAATTAGTGGTAGCCAAACATAAATTCTGTTTGGCAATGCCCAAAACCTACTTCACATGTACCATATTTAGATTGTCAATCTTGCCAGATCTTATATGTTTCATGGCAATCTATAGCTATAATAGGTCGTATTTAAAATCAGGTTTCATTAATGAATATTATATTTAGTAAATTGATCATGCCCCACGAAATTAGTTTAAGAAATGGAGCTTAAATTTACGAAGCAAGCTTGTGAAATTACAGTTTTTCCCTCAATTTATTTAAAAAAAAAAATATACATAAAGGAAGAGGTTAGGAGTATCATCTTGATCTTTCAAGAAACTCATTAACTAGTTCTATTAAAACTATGTTATTGGCAAATAAAAACCCCAACTTACTCTCATTTTCTTCTATCGTGAAGCTCTTCCTCTCCCTCCTCTGTTTGTTGGCTGCTGCACCAGCGCGCCGCCTTGAGCGGCCTCCTGCCGTTACTCCCGCTCACCATAGCCTCCTTGTTGTTGCTTTGGCCTGCCTTTCTTCCACTATGTGGAGTTGTATGTTTTCTTCTTTGTAAAATTAAGTTGCCGCAACTCCGTTGTTTTCCTTGGGTCCATCGCTGCTGTCCACTACTAATGGTGGGTGCTTCCTATTTAGCTGGTGGTACCGGTGTTAAGTTTCCAACGGTGCTGCTGCTGCCTTCCTCTGCTCTCTACTTTCGGTTGTTTTGAAGGGAACCCAAATTCAGATTTGGTTAAACTTATTAAAGGTATAATTTTTGGATCCTTTAACTATCTTTTATTTCTTTTTCCAAATTGTTAAGCCTGACATGTTTAATTGATTTCAAAATTTAGAAATGTTACTATGGATTAACAAATTTGAACTGGTTGAAGAATCTATGATAGTAAGATTTTATTTCCATTGATAAACCTACTTAGAGAGAGACTAGGGTGGAAGTAATCAATTTTGGAAGAGAATAATCAGTTAATGGGTGAAAGAAATTGTGTTAAGGAAGGTTTGTCTAATTGGCTTGTCGTTGAGAGATAAGCGACACTAGTTTGTTAATAATTATTGTATTGTTGCTATTGTTGAAGAATTAAAGTAGTTATGAGATGAAAATTAATTTGTGACTACGTAGAGATTGGTAGTTGGGAAAAGGATCATGGTTGATGATGAATGATGGTTTTATTGGAGATGAACTTAATATTCAACTAATGAGATAAAAAGAGTGACTTATTCAATATAAAAAGGAAAAGTGGAATTCAGATTTTTAGGGAGTAAGATTCCCACTAATAAGCATAGTTTGTCTCCTCAATTGGAATTTAGCAAGAACATATATTTAATTGTTGTTATTCTTGTCTGGTGAATTTTTGCAGGATTCGGATATCTTTTGGAGATATTGGACTCTTGAAGATTATTATGGAAGCGAGTATTGGTTGGAGAATAGAAGAGGTACACAAATGTCCATCCACCTTTGTATTACAAATTGGTATTTAATATGATTATATATATTTTGAGAGATGAAGTTTAATATGGTTTTTATAAGTTATAAACATGAATTATGTAAAAGTGTGATTTGTGTTGACATGATTAGTTGGACACGCGTTTAAGAGTTTTAAGCCATGAGTAAAAGCTAAATTATATGATAAGTTTTAATGACTGAACTTCTCATTATGAGTTGTGAAAAAGTTTATGGAATGGAATTGTGTTAAATTATCGTTGTGTGGAAATGCCGAGAGGCACTGGAATTTTCTAAGAATATAAATTTATGACATTGTTATATGAACTTGTTTTATAAAATCGTATTTTAGTAACCCTAGCTATGAGTATGGGAGCTTGAATCTTCGATATCCTTATTTATGTAATGAGATCTCCGATCTACGAACCTAAGGAGTGCTGATTCGATACTTTTACGAACTCGATTTCGATCTAAGCTGTAGTTGTATTTGCAAGATTTCAAAACAAACAAAGAAAATTTGGTCAAGGATGCTTTTGAGTTATTATTTCGGGTATAAATCGATTTTGGTTTATGATTTGCAATATAAATTTTATATACAGGAATTATGAAAGTGTTAAAGACACTGTATCATGGTTTGAGATTTTGATTGTATATGATCATAAACTTTGGAAACTATGGATTAAGCATTCTTTTAACATGTATGATGGGGAAGATAATGCAACGGCAGTGATGAACGCATTCTGGTATGTGTGTTGCACAAAATGATGGGACATGTCCTGGAAACAAGTCTTGCAAGCAGTAAAAGGTTGGTGGGGGAGACGTCCCGATGACTTTAGAGGTGGTGGCATAGTCCCCTTTCTATTTGTATTCTCTTCCCCGGTCGTTTAATGAGCCGTTAAGGGAGATACTAGGAAAGTATACTTTAATCTCTAGAATTTTATTTGGAACTCAAACGCTTCTTTTGCAAGAACTTTTGTCTTATACGACAACCTAATGAATTATGAATGGATTTCCTTCCGAAGAAATGGAACAATTATTAAAGGATTTTTCTTCTAAGAGATTGTGCTCCCTAGGTTCTTTCTGAGGTGATGCATATGTATTTCGTAAAATTTATTTAAGGAGTAAATGATTTAGTTGAAAGATAAGGGTGTGTTTTACGAAATAAATTATAAGTGAACTGAAATTATAGTAAATTTACATTTAACTTTATATTCCGTTTTCAGAAGATTTATGGGTATAGTTTAGTGGACATTCTGAACTGTTGTAAATATCATTCTAATCGGGTCTGCTTTGTATTCTAAAGAGTATAGCTTGTTATCTTAATATTGGGTCACTTGCATATTGCGAGTTTGCCTACTAAACTAGAAGTGGTAAGTTACGTAAATATGTTTTAAGCCACTAAAATGAATATCTGGTTAAACAGTGTGCACTCAGTTTCTTTTTCCTAATTTTGTTCTTGGAACCTGTCCTAATGGGGGCAGAGTTCGTTGTTAGTGGTTTTGCAGGTAAGGTATGAAGCTTGGAATATGATAGATGAGCGAGACGGTATTTAAGTTTCGAAAAGTTGTAATTGGACGTATTGTGTAGTTTGATGTTTAACTGGAAATAGTCGTGTCGTATTATTTGTGTTTATGTTGGGGTCTAGATTGGAGCAATTATGTATTTTGAGGTTCGTTATAAGAATGTTGCATTATGGGACCCTACCCACAGGTCCAAGATCGTTTTAGAGGTTATGTTTCCGCCGCAAGATAATGTAATTTGAGATTAGTGTATATTAAGTGTAATTAGCTAGCAGCTCGGAAGTGCGGGCTGTTACAGATGGTATAAGAGCCTGGTCTTTTTCGAGATTGTCGTGATCTCCATATCATGGCATAGAAACTAAGATAAGTTTATAGGATTGTTTAAATGTTAAACATATATGAACTAGTATGGGTTGCAAAGTTTGGAGATTTAAGTTGTGATTTGCGGAATTAAGAAGTTATAGAGGTTATTGAGCTCTTTGGAGGTAAATGTTTAGACTGGCGTATGAAAGGTTTTGGTATTTATAGGAGTATGTTTAGCGTGTGCAGTGAGATGACTTTATTTGAACTTAATATTGTTAGAAGTATGTATACTGGATTAATTATTGATTAATCATAGATGGATTATTGAACATTACATATTATTTAAGAATTTTTTTTATATGTGATGAGAACATGTTTGGGAGCTCAAAGTGTCTAGAATTTGCTGATAAAAGGTAATTGTCTAAATTTAGTGATATGACATGGCCAGTTCATTAATGCAAGGGCAAATTTGGGACATCGATTTTCAAGTAATTAGGAAACAAAGAAATGTGAAGTTAGATAAGAGAAGTAAAAGCTCAGAATTATAACGAAAATTTGAAGTATGCGATTGACTTGGAATTGATTATGTTTTTGAGTTACTAAAAGTATGAAAACTTCAGTTTGTAATCTTGTGATACTATCTCGAATGAGCAAATATTTTATATGTAGGAATTGTAGTAAATATGAGTAATGATTAGAGTGTCAAGCATTTAATGCATATGTGAACTCTAAAGGAGTTATGAAATATTATGTAGAGAACTTTTAGAGATATGGGAAACATATTGAGAAATTAAAGCAGGAGTACCAAAACTATGGTTTATGGAATGCCTTGAACCTGAAACATATTGACAATGATTTGGGGTTTCTTTATTATTGTATGTGAACTTGGAAGGTAGCATTGTTATTTGAGTTAAAATTAAAATTATATAACCGAAAACGTATAGTGAGGTTTTGAAATTTTCATATCAGTTATCAGGGGACCGTGTGCTGAGTAGCCACCTAGCGGAGAATAAAAAGACTATTTGGGGGTTATTTGGATTTGATTTATTTTATAAGTGATTAGGAATTGAGGAACAATTACCGAGAAATTGAGAAATTGAAAATTGAATGTTGGGAAGTGAATAGGGATTATGGTATAGTGTGTGAATGATGATTTAAGGAAATTATTAGGTTGAAGAACAATTAATCTACGAGATACTAGAGTTCATCTAAGAGTTCTTGTCATTTGATATTTGTGAAATGTTTTTAGTGTGATCTTATTTATATTAAAATTATCTAAGTTCTATGTTTTTTGAATTTCGAGGAAGAAATTTATTTTAAGGGTGATAGTATGTAATAAGCCGTATTTCAAATCATATTTCATTAATGAATATTATATTTAGTAAATTGATTATGCCCCACGAAATTGGTTTAAGAAATGGAGCTTAAATTTACGAAGCAAGCTTGTAAAATTACAGTTTTACCCTCAATTTTTTTTTAAATATACATAAAGGAAGAGGTTAGGAGAATCATCCAATTATTTGAAGAACTCATTAACTAGTTCTATTAAAACTATGTTATTGGCAAATAAAAACCCCAACTTACTCTCATATTCTTCTATCGTGAAGCTCTTCCTCTCCCTCCTCTGTTTGTTAGCCGCTTTGCACCGGTGCGCCGCCTTGAGCGGCCGCCCGCCGTTACTCTCGCTCACCATAGCCTCCTCGCTGTTGCTTTGGCCTGCCTTTCTTCCACTATGTGGAGTTGTATGTTCTCTTCTTTGTAAAATTAAGTTGCCGCAACTCCGTTGTTTTCCTTGGGTCCATCGGCTGCTTGTCCACTACTAACGGTGGGTGCTTCCTATTTATCCGGTGGTACCGGTGTTAAGTTTGCAACGGTCTTCTGCCTTCCTCTTGCCCCTCTACTTTCGGTTGTTTTGAAGGGAACCCAAATTCAGATTTGGTTAAACTTATTAAAGGTATAATTTTTGGATCCTTTAACTATCTTTTATTTCTTTTTCCAAATTGTTAAGCCTGACATGTTTAATTGATTTCGAAATTTAGAAATGATACTATGGATTTACAAATTTGAACTGGTTGAAGAATCTATGATAGTAAGATCTTATTTCCATTGATAAACCTACTTAGAGAGAGACTAGGGTGGAAGTAATCAATTTTGGAAGAGAATAATCAGTTAATGGGTGAAAGAAATTGTGTTAAGGAAGGTTTGTCTGATTGGCTTGTCATTGAGAGATAAATGACACTAGTTTGTTAATAATTATTGTATTGTTGCTATTGTTAAAGAATTAAAGTAGTTCATGGGATGGAAATTAATTTGTGACTACTTAGAGATTGGTAGTTGGGAAAAGGATCATGGTTGATGATGAATGATGGTTTTATTGGAGATAACCTTAGTATTCAACAAATGAGATAAAAAGAGTGACTTATTCAATATTAAAAGGAAAAGTGGAATTCAGATTTTTAGGGAATAAGATTCCTACTAATAAGCATAGTTAGTCTCCTCAATTGGAATTTAGGAAGAACATATATTTAATTATTGTTATTCTTGTCTGGTGAATTTTTGTGGGATTCGGATTTCTTTTAGAGATATTGAACTCTTGAAGATTATTATGGAAGAGCGTTGGTTAAAGAATAGAAGAGGTACACATATGTCCATCCACCTTTGTATTACAAATTGGTATTTAATATGATTATATGTATTTTGAGAGATGAAGTTTAATATGGTTTTTATAAGTTATAAACATGAATTATATAAAAGTGTGATTTGTGTTGACATTATTAGTTGGACACACGTTTAAGAGTTTTAAGCCATGAGTAAAAGCTAAATTATATGACAAGTTTTAATTGTTGAACTTCTCCATATGAGTTGCGAAAAGTTTATGGAATGGAATTGTGTTGAATTATCGCTGTGTGAAAATGCCGAGAGGCACTTGGAATTTTCTAAGTATAAATTTATGACATTGTTATATGAACTTGTTTTATAAAATCGTATTTTAGTAACCCTAGCTATGAGTATGGGAGCTTGAATCTTCGATATCTTTATTTATGTAATGAGATCTCCGATCTACGAACTTAAGGAGTGTCGATTCGATACTTTACGAACTCGATTTCGATCTAAGCTATAGTGGTATTTGAAGATTTCATAACAAACAAAGAAATTTTGGTCAAGTATGTTTTTGAGTTATTATTTCGAGTATAAATCGATTTTGGTTTATGATTTGCGATATAAGTTTTATACAAGAATTATGAAAGTGTGAAAGACACTTGTGTCATGGTTTGAGATTTTGATTGTATATGATCATAAACTTTGGAAACTATGAATTGAGTATTCTATTAACGTATATGATGGGGAAGATACTGCAACGGCAGTGATGAACGGATCCTAGTATGTGTGTTGTACAAAATGATGTCGACATGTCATGGAAACAAGTCTTGCAAGCGGGGACAAGGTTGGAGGGGGGAGACGGTCCTATGAGTTTTGAGGTGGTGGCATAGTCCCCTCTCTATTCGTATTCTCTTCCCGGTCGTTAGTGAGCTGTTAAGGGAGATACTAGGAAAGTATACTTTGATCTCTAGAATTTTATTTGGAACTCAAACGTTTCTTTTGCAAGAACTTTTGTCTGATACGACAACCTTTTGAATGGATTTCCATTTGATGAAATAGAACAATTATTAAAGGATTTTTCTTCTAAGAGATTAGGCTCCCTAGGTTCTTTAGCTATACTCTTTAGAATACAAAACAGACCCGCTTAGAATGATCATTACAACAGTTCAAAATGTCCACTAAACGATACCCATAAATCTTCTGAAAAGGGGATATAAAGTTAAATGTAAATTTACTATAATTTCATTGGGTCACTTGCATATGGTGAGTTTGCTTATTAAATTAGAAGTGGTAAGTTACGTAAATATGTTTTAAGCCACTAAAATGAATTTCTGGTTGGACAGTGTGTACTCAGTTTTTTTTTTCTTAATTTCGTTCTTAGAACCTGTCCTGGTAGGGCAGAGTTCGTTGTTAGTGGTTTTGCAGGTAAGAAAGCTTGGAATATGATAGATGAGCGAGACGTTATTTATGTTCCGAAAAGTTGTAATTGGACGTATTGTGTAGTCTGATGTTTAAATGGGAATAGCCTTGTCGTATTATTTGTGTTTATTTTGGGGTCTAGATGAGCAATTATGTATTTTGAGGTTCGTTATAAGAATGTTGCATTGTGGGCCCCTAACCGCAGGTCCAGGATCGTTTTAAAGGTTATGCTTCCGCTGCAAGATAATGTATGTGTACTTCATGGCAATGTTATAAATTTTTGAAATATGATTTCACACCATGAATTAATTCTATTTCACCTAAAAAAAGATGCCCTTTACATTCAATCTAACATGCATAACGTTTATATAAGATGTTACTAATCCGGGACACTTACTCTACTCGTTTTGTATCTTTGTGGGAGCTTGTTAATGGCATCATGCAATACCTTTGTGTTTATGTCACTCCAGTCTCTAATCCTTGGAAGATCGTACTTCCATATTTCTTGAAGTTTTTCCTTCGAAGAGTATTCACAGAAAATAGCCTGCCGAATACATCAAACCATGAATTTACAACTGTGGCACAACTGCCATTGCAGTGTAATGACCATAACAAATTCAAAATATTACCTAACAATGATTCCTAAAAACAAACCAACCACATACACTAAATTTGATCATTATGTGTATATGGCCAAAAATAACAAGAGAATATAATTATAGTACGGTAGGAAAAATTATTAACATAATACAAACAACAGGTCATCATTGCATACCATTAGAAACAGGGGACATCCGCCCAAATGTTGTGGTGTGTCTCTCCCTTTGAGCTCGGTGATGGCCTTCACTGTGTCATAAAAAATGTGCTTCGCAAAATGCCAATTAGGAATAAGGTCTTCATTCGAACGAGGTGAAGCCATTCCGGTTTTGGCTTGTAATCATGTGTTTGTGAACACAGGGCGGTAATGACGAAGAGTGTGAACATACCCTTGAAACATGGGTGGTCATGTTGTTCCCTTCTGAGTTGCGTGACCATGCCTCTTATGTCCAACTGTAAAAAACCAACCAACGATTCATCGAGGTTGTCCTCCATACAAGCCACCTCCTCAATTGCAATTCCATTGTTCTTGAAGCCCAGAATGTACTCAACATGTCTTGGAGTAATCAAAACTTTGTCCCTATAAGCAGACAATGTGTTTATAACTGGGTCAACATGTCATGGTGTTGTAATGAAGGAGAAACTCAAACCCCAATGCTTCCAACACCTTTTTTCAACTAGTGGAAAACCTTTTACAAGAGTTACAACTTCATCTAATTCACCCATTGGGCTCCATGTACCATGATATTGTAAAACTATCATTTGTCAAACAACGAGTTTGATTTACAAATAACACATAAAATTTATCCAACCATAAAAATTATTATTAGTATACATGTGTGGGTTGTAATGCTTGGTTGTTTACATTTATTGCTCGATGCTTATTTCGGCTCAACCGACTCGGTACCCTTTATCCTCAACACATTATCATACATTCTTTATATTGCTAGTAGTTTTGGAACTATAAAATCTTCACAGTTCAGTATGATGATCAAAGCATAATAATGTAAAGTAATGGCCAAATCTTATATTGGAAACAACTTAGGAAAATATGAATACTTATTTTGTTGGTCAGATGATACCTCAGGAATCTTCCTCCATATTTTGCACTAACATTTACATTATCAAATTTTACCAACTATTCACCTAATTGTTAAATATTACTCATCCTCATGCTGCAATTACTCTTATAAATTTTTTCTAGGGCTGTTTCTTGTTAGTTTAGATCTAACTATGTGGTTTGCAAATACTTCAATTGAATAAAGCATATTAATTGTTGATCACATATTGGTACGAAAACTGTAACAATTACTGGTCAAATCTTGATGAATTGCAAACCAATAAACAAACATTCAGGCCAATCGAAAACCAATTTCAAACACTAACAAACAAAATCAGCCTTATGCAGTTGATAATATACAAGATTTGGGAAACAATTCTTCTTCTTTTTTTCATTGCAAAACGAGTATAAAACTACAAATAAGTAGTGGACGTGAAATTTTTTTCAACTGAAAAAACTGTGCCTTCCCACCGTTGACTGACCCCGCCGCCGACGATGCTTCCAAAATTTGATGGTAATTTCTCAGATTTCAGTGACAAGGAAATAAACAAAGTAAAGTAATGGAGAGAGAGAAAGTAAAGGTATTTTGGAAGGCAGAATAGAGACAAATTTACTTTCCTTGATGGCGGTTTTTTTGAAATGTTAGCGCTTTAACATGCAATTTTAAAAAGACAGAATTCTAAATTTTCAAGATTTTTAAATGATCGATCTGCGTTCAAAATTTAATCTTCTTTTAAAAAGAGATTATGTAATTTCCAAAATTATAACTGCCAAATTTAAGAAATTTTGATAAATATTTTATTTGACAACCAACTTTCATATGTATTTGTTTGTTGTTACACCAATATTATGGACTTACGTGTCCACCCTTTTTGACTAAAACACCCCTAGCTGGGTGATAATATTACAACACCTATTGTTTTCAAATATAAAAACCAATCTCTATTGGGAGCTTTTGAGGACTTCGGTGTCCATCATTTTTCACCAATATACCCATAATTATAAAAGTAAACTACAATACCTACCACTATATTAGTTCAAAAATAATAACAGGGAAAATCGATCAAACAAGAGTGCCACCTAGGTTTATATAGCTAACTCAATTTTAAGCCAAAACTCCTACAATGGCTAGCCTATATACTTGTTGCTTGAGTAGGTCCCACATGAAGTTATATAGTTTTTTTGGTAGAGAAGAATATAGATATTGTTTAACAAAATTCCCACATGGGCCCGTAGATTTAGCCTAAGCAAATTGGCTTAGTTATGGCTAGCAAATGAAATTTCAGCTACTCACTCCAATGGTTTGGGCTAATTGCTTAGTTTTCTTTTTATTTACTAGAGTGTAACACCCCGTATTTTTATACCTGTTTAGTAATTAGTTATATTATTTTAGTTTATTAAAAAATATTTTAAAATACTCTTTTATTAAATATATTTTATTTCCATCATGTTGACTTTACATTAAAAGGGGTCAAAACTAATTCCTAGATTTCCTAGGTTAAGTACCTAACTATCATTATATTACTAGCTAGTATAAGGAGAGAGAAAGTGTATTAAAAAAAGGGGAAAAGAAGTCAAAGCAAAAGAAAAGAAAAGGGAGTGTTGTTATTGCATTATACACCTCCAAACCAAACCATGATACACCTCCAGCTTCGTCAAGGAAAAGAATTCTTCAACCTTTGATAGGTCACGTACACCCTGTCAAAAATAATTCCCGCAAAACCTTCTAACAATGTAGTGGGGTAAGTAGGATCAAATCCATAGAGAGATGGTCGCTTTAATCTAGCTTCTAAGATATGGAGAAACTAAACAAGATCAGAAATATGATAATTAAGGTTCTAAACTAATAAAATATGAAAATCAAACTAAGAGGATCTAGGGAAATGGTTCACCATGTTTATAACTATAATCTATCAAAATATCATCAATAGTTCAATTAATCAGATATCTAGAGCACATGTTAATCCTACGGCGGGTCTTAACGCTCTCAAATCAACATATGCAGTACGGTCGCTAACATAATAAGATTTGCTAATTGTAAGTAAACCTCTAAAAGTAAGATCTTGGTCAATACAAACAACTATTAGCAATATTTAATCAGATAATTGATCAGATTGTAAGATTAACAATTAACAATAAAAACACTAATCAATTAGAGATATCAATAACTAATCAAACCATCAATATATATCGATCAAGAATCATAGCATATAAACATGGATTCCCAAACCCTAGGGTTTGCAACTAAAACTAGAGACAAAGAGAAGAGAAAACTAAAACTCAACTTGGAAAATAAAAACTAACGTGAAAAGGGAGAGGGGAGAGGAAAGAGTGAAAACCTATATAATTAATACTAGGTAACCTAATGTGACTAGGAAAGTAAGTTACAAAAATAAGGAAAGCTGAAATATCATTAAATGCGCGGAATTAGTGATCTGAGCGTATAAAAACAGATTCCAAATTCGGAAAGGCATAACTCCTTGACTAGAAGTCTCCTCGGGGTGTGCCACCTATCGTTGTAAAGCTCTTCAAGTCTAATTTCGAAATATACTGGAATTACTCGATTCTAAGAAGCATATCAAAAGTTATGTTCAGAAGAGTAGACATGACTCCTTTTTCACATTTCTTCTAATGATTTTCCGCTTCGTTTTTCGCTCAAACTCGTACTATGACATATCCCTACGATCCTTTTTATTGTAGCTTCTTTCCAAGTGCTCCTAATCCTCAAGCTTAGCTAATTATACTCCAAATACGTTCTCATTACCCGAAATTCATCAAAAACAAGACATAGACACGGAAAAAGTAAGACAACCTACAATATAGGACTAGAACAGGGTTAAACACTCAGTGAAAACACAAGAGATATAATATCTACACAAACCAAGCATCAAAACAAGGTCGAAGAAAGCCGCATAGCATGTCATGTATCGCAATCGACTCTCCAATCATACCACATACCATCTCTCCCAAGCTGGATTTAACCAAATCGACAGACCTCACTATAGTCATGTGCGCTCAAATCTCTCATGTGTTTAGAGGATAAATAATGACACTCAACCTAGACAAGTCGACTCAGATGATGCATATACTCTTTAACTTTGACTTTTTGACTCACTTAATACTCAATAATACCATACACAATGATCAAGAGGACTTTTAAGGGTTGTAATGAGGCTGAGGTCAAAGGTATGGAAAATAATTTGGGAATTGTGGTGGAAAAGCCAATAAGGGGGAGCATCATATAACTGAAAATATGACCATGAAAGGTCACAACAACTCCATTCAACAATCAACAATCTCCAAAAAATATAACCAACACTTTTTCCATTCAAGAAATTCAATAATAACCCTTTTATTTCACTTTATTCACAACTCTTATTTTTCACTTTTGCTTTATTTCATTTTTCATTGTTTTTTTGTATTTCTTGTTCCCACTTTCAATTCAATTTCCAAGCTAACTAAACATATTTTCCCATCCATCTAAACCACAAATAGAGCACTTCAATTCAATACAAACCAAACCAAAACTAATACTCGCTCCCCCAAGCTAGGCTTAGGACAAGAATCAAATGAGGCCAAAGCTTGTAATGTAGGTATCAATAAAAAATAGTCAGGAAGGCTCGGTGGGGCTAGAGGAAGGATAATATGAAAACAAGAATAACTCTAGAGCTAAGATCATGAAATAAAATGCCTCAATCATATCAAAATGTATGCACTATCAAATATCAAGGAGTACCAAGTCAAAATCAAGATCAATGCGACAACTGAGGAACTAATCACACATGAAAGAACATAAATGACACAGACACACCAGTTTGTAGGAACAGAAGCTCACTTGGGTTAGGTTTTCTGCACAATAACGTTAAATCGAGCCAGAGAGAGATCAATTAATCTTACCACAAACAATCAATTGCGAAACAATCGTGCTATGAAGAATCATGCTCAAGATGAATGACGCTTAGGAAATGTAGTAAAATATCAACAAAGTTCTCAAATAGTGCCGATAATAGTCCCACATATGCAAACTAAGATGAGATGAAGTCTAATATGATATGAAATATGCTAATGCAACTAAGAAAGCAAAGACAATTTTTTTGGTTACACGTAAACTCCCACTCCTAATAAACGGTGCAAACTGTGCAACATCCTATGAAAGCAATAAAATCTACACCAGAAAGCAATAAAGGATAGAATATCCCTCCCCCAAGCTAGAAACTGCAGTGTCCTCACTGCAAGAAACAAGATCAGAGAAAGGATGCAGATGAACCACAACAATCATCGAATCACCGATCACTCCCACAAACAACACAATTCACCACTAAAACGCCATACAACTACCAATAACTGACCCAGTAAAAGAAAGTTGTCACAAGAATTCAACAAGTATGACATCTCAAACGAAATTCCAAGCAAAAAATCGAAAGTCTGATCAAGGACATGAACAATATGAAAAGCTTACAACCCCATTGAACTGTCGATTAAGCTAAAAAAAATCTCATTGCTGCTTCTTAAAGACCAACTTGGAACATTATTGTATTGCCAACTTGCACAACTCCTATAACAACCCTTAAACAAAATAAAACAAAAAAATGTTAAGAGAATGGAAAATGAATAAGAAAAGAAAACTAAAAAGAAAAAGGAATAAAAAAAGAAAAGAAAAACGAAACAGAAAGAAAAGAAAGAAAGTCAAGAGAAGCAGGGGGGTTGGGCTGGTGTGCGAACAAGACGAAAGGCTGTGATGATGGTGGTTGGCGGCAGGGCGGAGAGCGGGAGGAAGAGAAGATGCCGGTGGTCCGGTTCGGCTGCTTGTGTGGTGCGATCTTTGGGTGACTGTTTCTTGCTGTAGGCTCTGTGTTGGGGGAAAAGCTGGGTGTCGGATGCGTCGACGATTCGTTGGTGGTAGTGCATCGGCGGTACTCCGTGATGGTGATTGGAGTCTTTGGTGCGAAATTTTGAAAACTCTCGATCGCCCGGTCTAGCGAAAAACTAGCCCGGTCTGGCTAAACTTTCTCCCGGTCAGGCAGACTCGCCCGATTGACCGGGCGAGTAACACTTAGCTAATTTTTTGTAAGAATCTCCAAATTTCCAAAATGCGCTTGCGCGCCCGGTAGGGGCAATATTACTGGTCGGCCCGGCAACCAACACCTTGACAAACTCTTTTTTTTTTTTTTAAATCTCATTCCATCTACAACAAACACAAAAAAGAACACACCAAAGTGAGTAAAATCACTCAAAAAGGATGAAATAGAGATAAAAATCAAAATAAAAAGTAAAGAAAAGAGGAAAAAAGTCAAAACTCGGGTTGCCTCCCGAGAAGCGCAAATTTAAGGTCTTGCATGACCGTTTAATTTAGACTACTCATAATAGTTCAATGCTCTAAGAAGCTTATCATATGTTCCTGCAAACATCTCAGAGCATATTATATAAGAGTGGAAAGGAAAAATAAAACAAGTTAGTTCTAAATAACTATGAAAACTAAAAAAAGAAAAATCAAAGGAGAAATTATATTTGCAAGATAAAGAAGATGAGAAAATGTTAGTATTTTTACATGACTCAAAAAGGAGGAAAAGAAATTAAGTTTACATTAGTTACATGATCATAAGTGTCATTCAAAGGGGGAGAAAAAAAAGGAATGATGGAGGATATAATATAGGGGAAGAAGGAATAAGATCAAGCTTTTGAGAGAATGGGACATGAGACTCAAAAACAGTAGGTGGTACCGATAAAGACTCATAAATCACCTCACGCTCAACTTGGCTTTCCTTCAAAGAGGAAATTTCAACTATGGCTTCTTCCTCCTGCAAAAAACATCCATCACATTAGTCTTTCTTTCAATCTTTTCATTATCCCAATAGCTCTCATTTATTATCCACCCCTCATTATCATTATAAATAAACGGGTTGGAGCTAGAATTCTGAGCAGATTGACATTCAAATTGGGAAGAGGGGTCAAAACCATTTACTAATGTCACATCACATGAAGAAAAATTATGAGAAGTAGACTGACAATTAGAACAATAAGGGGGTGGTGTCATGTAAGTTTGGGGTGAAAGAGCAGATGAAGACATCTCCCACTCATAAGTATCCTTAGCCAACCACACAATGAAATCCCAACAATAATCAGGTGATTGGAATATAAATCCCTCATTAGACATTGATTCTACCATCATCCTAGTGTCTTCATTTAACCATTCATAAACCACTAGGCACATATCCCACAATTTAATTCCATGATTAGGACCAATAAAATAACCAAGCCTATGATAATACTTCGAAAACACTTCATTCTCATACTGTGGAAAATAAAAAATTGCTCTAGAATTACTAGCATGAACATAGGGTTCACAAAACACATGAGGTAATTCTGGAGAACTCATGCAAAAATCAGATTAATTTTGATATGATGTATCAAAACTGTAAACATGAGAATTCTAAGAATTACCACTATATTGCCTAGCAAAAGAATTATCCTCATCATCAAAATATCATGATTCCATGATAAAAAAGAAGTTATTAAAAATATAAAAATATTCACAAAAGGGAAAAAAATATATACGGTTTAGTCTCACCAACAATGAAAACTAAATAAAACTATACCGTCTCCCCGACAACGGCGCCAAAATTTGATAGGCTGTCGTACACCTGTCAAAATTAATTCATGCAAAACCTTCTAACAATTTAGTAGGGTAAGTAGGGTCGAATCCAAAGAGAGATGGTCGCTTTAATCTAGCTTCTAAGATAGAGAAACTAAACAATATCAGAAATATTATAATTAAGGTTCTAAACTAATAAAATATGAAAATCAAAATAAGAGGATCTAGGGCAATGGTTCACCATGTTTATAACTATAATCTATCAAAATATCATCAATAGTTCAATTCATCGGATATCTAGAGCACGGAGTTAATCCTACGGCCGCGTCTTAACGCTCTCAAATCAACATATGCGGTACGGTCGCTAACATAATTAGATTTGCTAATTGTAGGTAAACCTCTAAAAGTAAGATCTTGGTCAATAAAAACAATTATTAGCAATATTTAGTCAGACAATTGATCAGATTGTAAGATTAACAATAAAAACACTAATCAATTAGAGATATCAATAACTAATCAAACCATCAATATATATCAATCAAGAATCATAGCATATAAACATGGATTCCCAAACCCTAGAAAAAAAAAACTACTCTATCATGAAATATATATTGAAATCTAAATCTCCAAAGGAAAGCATAATCAAATAAATCATTGGAAGAAACTAACATAACTCATAAATTAATGAAGAACATAAACTAGGGTTTGCAACTAAAACTAGAGAGAAAGAGAAGAGAAAACTAAAACTCAACCTAGAAAATAAAAACTAACGTGAAAAGGTAGAGGGGAGAGGAAAGAGTGAAAACCTAATATAATTAATACTAGGTAAGCTAATATGACTACGAAAGTAAGTTACAAAAATAAGGAAAGTCGAAATATCATTAAATGGGCGGAATTAGTGATCCGCGCGTACAAATACAGATTTTAGCATAAACAGTCCCAGCTTCGGAAAGGCATAACTACTTGACTAGAAGTCTCGGGGCGTGCCACCTATCGTTGGAAAGCTCTTCAAGTCTAATTTCCAAATCTACTGGAATTACTCGATTCTAAGAAGCACATCAAAAGTTATGATCGAAGAGTAGACATGACTCCTTTTTCACATTTCTTCTAATGATTTTCCGCTTCGTTTTCGCTCAAACTCGTACTATGACATATCCATACGATACCTATGCATTATAGCTTCTTTCCAAGTGCTCCTAATCCTCAAGCTTAGCTAATTATACTCCAAATACGTTCTCATTACCTGAAATTCATCAAAAATAAGAAAACATACCGAATAGGAGTAGAATAACATAACTTAAGAATATGATACAATAATGAACCTAAATATGAATCTAAATGCTCTTAAATGCAACTAAAAACTATATATAAATATGACTTATATATCAACCTTCAACACTACTAAAGCTACTAAAGTATTTATCCTCCATCATCATACTTCAACTCTTGTTCATTCTTCTTGAATAGCTTCGGTTTTTGTGGGTTTTTGGAAGAGGTTAATAGTGTGCTTTGGTTTTGCGGTTTCAGGTTGAGAATCGAATCAAGAGAGCAGTTTTTGGGGTTCGTTTTATAGAGTAATTCCACCCTATTACTTCCCTTAGCCAAGTAAGTTACGATCTCAAAGTTTTAATTTCATATTTGATTGATTATCCGAATTTGGGGTTTTTTTACAAATTAGGGTTTTTGAATAAATTAAATTGGGGGAAAATTTTATTATACGAAATTTGAGTAATTGGACCATGTTTGATGGTTAATATGACTTAGTTATCATGTTTTCGGATTTAATTTGCAATATTATTAGTTTCAAGATTTACTCTAAAATTATTGTTATGTATTGGTTGTGGCTGCCGAATTTTAGTATAATATCATAGTTGTCTGTTCATCAAAATTTATTAGTAATTAGTATGAGTTTGATGTAGTATGGAGATAATCAAGTATGGTGTTTTAAATTATAGATTTGTTATTGATTGTGGTATGGTTGTTGTGGTGTCTTGTTGTTACGGTATGGTTGTTGTGGTGTCTTTGTTGTTGTGGTGTGGTTGTTGTGGTGTGCCGTTGTTGTGGTAACATATTAGAGAAGCTGGATGAGTACTATGTCGTTATTGTGTTTATGTGATTGTGTTGAAGTGGTTTGCAGGTGATGAATCTCATAGTGTGGTAATTGTTATTAAGTGGTAGTTTCTAGCTAGTTGTGGTTGTAGACTGAAATAGTTGTGGATATAGTTGTACTAAAAATGGCACGAAGCATGAGTAAGCTTTAACCAATTTGTATAGCTTCCTTCCATTGATCTTTGTCGAGTTGACTTTTGAGTTCTCTTGAATTGGGTTAAGTTGAGTTGTTTTCAAAATTAGTCAAAGTTCATTAACTAAGTAATGTCATTTATAGGCGAATTATGTGTATTGTCAAGTGACTTATACTATATTATTATATTGTAGATTGCGAGTTCGTAGAGGAACCGTTTTGACTTGAGATTGAGATTCATTGACTATGATTGCTTATAAGGTAAGATTTCTTACTATGCTTGTAGAGATGAGTTCAAAATTTCTATACATTGTTTTGGAAATTTATTTTTGGAATGAGATCGTTTTATGAAATTCATACATTGAGATTTAAATGGTTCTTGAGATTTATATTGGAAGAGTTTATGAGATTATTAATGAGATTTATGTTGGCAAGTATGATGTTCGCATAATTGGTGAATCTGGAAAATATTTTGATCCCTTCCTTGTCCTTTTCACATCCAATCCCTTCAGTATTGAAATTTTTTTATAATATTAAATACATTATAATTTCATGACAAATTTCAACCATTATAAACAGCAGCTCGAAGACATCGCAACTAACCCAGAGTGACGTCGGGATGAAAAAACTTGTTTGCCTATTTATTGTCTCTCGAATCCCCACCAAATTGGTGATCTTAAAAAAATTCCACATTCAATTTAAGCATCACTTGGGTTTTGAATCATTTATAAACGAGTCTTAGATATTTAATTTAGTAATGAATTTCTTACTTGTTCCGTTAATTCACACCCCCGATGCAAGGTCCGTAGCTCTTTCCTCGCTGCATCGGTCCACTTTGACTTGAACAACACCTCACTATTACAAAAGTAAAAACACAAAATTAAAGGTTCAAGTTCACAAAAGTTTTCAAGTGAAACCGGCCAACAAAAAAATATGTTTAAAGATTAACTTCACCGACTCACTCAGGTTCTAACGCAACGTTGAGTACATATGACACACCTGCTTTTGTACCAGGCCTTGCATTTTTTCATCGCGATACTTAGCGACGCCTTTGTTTTATACGGAATGACTCCCCTTCATGAACTCGAACTCATTCAGTTCACAACATACGTGAGCAACTATAAACAATGATGCTCAAAGTAATGGAGAAATTCTATATAATTACGCGTTTTTTGTTTGGTAATGTCCTAAATACGTTCTCCAAATTGCGTAAATGAACAAGTACAGTGAATGATATAAATTCTAAATTCAATTTTTTTTAAAATAATTAACTAACTAACCTCTTCATCGCTTTCTTGAGTTGTTTCAATCTTTTCCGCATACCTTTATTTGTTTTCCTCCTTGTATTCTTTGTTTCTTGATTTTCCTCTGGAGAATCCTCATCTGTGGTTGAGGCGGGATGCTCCTCATCTGGTCGGGCGGTCGTATTGGCTTCCTCTTCATTTTCGGTATCATCAACCTCCTTGTCATCATCATTCCTATCTTCATCAACCTTCTTGTCATCATCATTCCTATAATCATCATCAACCTTCTTGTCATTATCGTCCTCCTTCTCTTTTCCTATAATTCAGCGAGTTGTATCTCTCTCATCGACTTCTTCATCGAGGGACTACGCCCGCAATTCCCCCCTACATCGAGATGGTTCATTCGACTCGGCATCATCCTACTTCTCCTCACTGCTCTTTAATACTATTTACCGGCTTTTTGGTTTTCTCTTTCTCTCTCGGCATCTCCGCTCCTTCACATCCTCAGATTGTCCTTCTTCATCCTCCCTTTCATAATCACAATCATCCTTACACTCCTTAACATTTTTCAGACATCTCTTCTGTTTGCTTCCTTTCACAATTTCCTTCTTCCGCTTCTTCCTTCTCTCAACCTCTTGTTCATCCTCAGATTCTACTCCAATTTCTTCTTCTTCGTCATCTACTGCTCGAGGATATGTTCTATCCAAAAAGTCAAAAACAATTTTAAACATTGCATTTACATCATTACCCCAACGATTATTGGTAGGTGGAACCTTGCTCCAATTACGCCTTTTCTACATTTTGAGCATGTGTAGTTGGAACCTTTCCTGTTATTTGACACTTCTCTTTCTTGACCACCAGCAACAACTGTACAAAAAAAGTAGGATATATATGTGTAAATACCTTTTATAACCTAGGTGGAAAAACATGAATAAAATTAGTGGTAGCCAAACATAAATTCTATATGGCAATGTCCAAAACCTACTTCACATGTACCATATTTAGATTGTCAGTCTTGCCAGATCTTATATGTTTCATGGCAATCTATAGCTATAATAGGTCGTATTTAAAATCAGGTTTCATTAATGAATATTATATTTAGTAAATTAATTATGCCCCAGGAAATTAGTTTAAGAAATGGAGCTTAAATTTACGAAGCAAGCTTGTGAAATTACAGTTTTTCCCTCAATTTATTTTAAAAAATATATATACATAAAGGAAGAGGTTAGGATAATCATCTAGATCTTTCAAGAAACTCATTAACTAGTTCTATTAAAACTATGTTATTGGCAAATAAAAACCCCAACTTACTCTCATCTTCTTCTATCGTGAAGCTCTTCCTCTCCATCCTCTGTTTGTTGGCTGCTGCACCAGCGTGCCGCCTTGAGCGGCCGCCTGCCGTTACTCCTGCTCACCATAGCCTCCTCGTTGTTGCTTTGGCCTGCCTTTCTTCCCCTATGTGGAGTTGTATGTTATCTTCTTTGTAAAATCAAGTTGCCGCAACACCGTTGTTTTCCTTGGGTCCTTCGCTGCTGTCCGCTACTAACGGTGGGTGCTTCCTATTTAGCCGGTGGTACCGGTGTTAAGTTTCCAACGGTGTTGTTGCTACCTTCCTCTGTCATCTACTTTCGGCTGTTTTGAAGGGAACCCAAATTCGGATTTAGTTAAACTTATTAAAGGCATAATTTTTGGAACCTTTAACTATCTTTTATTTCTTTTTCCAAATTCTTAAGCCTAACATGTTTAATTGATTTCGAAATTTAGAAATGTTACTATGGATTTACAACTTTGAACTGGTTGAAGAATCTATGATAGTAAGATCTTATTTCCATTGATAAATCTACTTAGAGAGAGACTAGGGTGGAAGTAATCAATTTTGGAAGAGAATAATCAGTTAATGGGTGAAAGAAATCGTGTTAAGGAAGGTTTGTCTGATTGGCTTGTCATTGAGAGATAAACGACACTAGTTTGTTAATAATTATTATATTGTTGCTATTGTTGAAGAATTAAAGTAGTTCATGAGATGGAAATTAATTAGTGACTACTTAAAGATTGGTAGTTGGGAAAAGGATCATGGTTGATGATGAATGATGGTTTTATTGCAGATGAACTTAGTATTCAACTAATGAGATAAAAAGAGTGACTTATTCAATATATATCAAAAGGAAAAGTGGAATTCAGATTTTTAGGGAGTAAGATTCCTACTAATAAGCATAGTTAGTCTCCTCAATTGGAATTTAGCAAGAACATATATTTAATTGTTGTTATTCTTGTCTGGTGAATTTTTGCGGGATTCGGATATCTTTTGGAGATATTGGACTCTTGAAGATTATTATGGAAGCGAGCGTTGGTTGGAGAATAGAAGAGGTACACAAATGTCCATCCACCTTTGTATTACAAATTGGTATTTAATATGATTATATATATTTTGAGAGATGAGTTCAATATGGTTTTTATAAGTTATAAACATGAATTATGTAAAAGTGTGATTTGTGTTGACATGATTAGTTGGACACGCGTTTAAGAGTTTTAAGCCATGAGTAAAAGCTAAATTATATGACAAGTTTTAATGACTGAACTTCTCATTATGACTTGTGAAAAAGTTTATGGAATGGAATTGTGCTAAATTATCGCTGTGTGGAAATGCCGAGAGGCACTAGAATTTTCTAAGAATATAAATTTATGACATTGTTATATGAACTTGTTTTATAAAATCGTATTTTAGTAACCCTAGCTATGAGAATGAGAGCTTGAATCTTTGATATCTTTATTTATGTAATGAGATCTCCGATGTACAAAACTAAGGAGTGCTGATTCGATACTTTCACGTAACTCGATTTCGATCTAAGTTGTAGTTGTAGTTGTATTTGCAAGATTTCAAAATAAACAAAGGAATTTTGGTCAAGGATGTTTTGAGTTATTATTTCGAGTATAAATCGATTTTGGTTTATGATTTGCTATATAAGTTTTATACGGGAATTATGAAAGTGTGAAACACACCGTATCATGGTTTGAGATTTTGATTGTATATGATCATAAACTTTGGAAACTATGAATTAAGTATTCTTTTAACGTGTATGATGGGGAAGATACTACAACGACAAGTGATGAATGCATCCTGGTATGTGTGTTGTACAAAATGATGGGACATGTCCCGGAAATAAGTCTTGCAAGCAGTAAAGGTTGGTGGGGAGAGCGTCCCGATGACTTTAGAGGTGGTGGCATAGTCCCTCTATATTCGTATTCTCTTCCCTTGGTCGTTTAGTGAGTGTTAAGGGAGATACTAGGAAAGTATACTTTAATCTCTAGAATTTTATTTGGAACTCAAACGCTTCTTTTGCAAGAACTCTTGTCTAATACGACATCCTAATGAATTATGAATGGATTTCCTTCCAAGAAATGGAATAATTATTAAAGGATTTTTCTTCTAAGAGATTGTGCTCCCTAGGTTCTTTACGAGGTGATATATACTCCCTCCTGTCCCGGAATACTCTTTACACTTTTCTTTTTCATCTTGTCCCGAATACTCTTTACACTTCTATTTTTGGATATGACCCACTATTATTTTAATCCTTCTATCTTTAAGCATTGGCCCACACTCTCTCCTCCAAATAAAATAATACCACTCCTACTACACACCAACTCTAATCATGACCCACTCTCTCTCCTTAAAAATAAAATAATACTACTTTACTAACTACTACTCCTATCACATCTACTTTTTAATAAAATAACAATTGATAACCAAACAACAACTTATCATCTATAACTACGTGCATTGATAAGTGTCGAGAGTATTCAGGACGGAGGGAGTATGTATTTCGTTAAATTTATTTAAGGAGTAAATGATTTAGTTGAAAGATAAGGGTGTGTTTTATGAAATAAATTATAACTGCACGAAATTATAGTAAATTTACATTTAACATTATATTTCGTTTTCGAAGATTTATGAATATAGTTTAGTGGACATTCTAAACTCTTGTAAAGATCATTCTAAGCGGTGCGCTTTGTATTCTAAAAGAGTATAGCTTATTACCTTAATATTGGGTCACTTGCATATTGCGAGTTTGCTTATTAAACTAGAAGTGGTAAGTTACGTAAATATGTTTTAAGCCACTAAAATGAATATCTCGGTTAAACGATTATGTGCACTCCGGTTTCTTTTTCCTAATTTTGTTCTTGGAACTTTGTCCGGTGGGGGCAGAGTTCGTTGTTAGTGGTTTGCGGGTAAGGTATGAAGCTTGGAATATGATAGATGAGCGAGACGGGTATTTAAGTTCCGAAAAGTTGTAATTGGACGTATTGTGTAGTTTGATGTTTAAATGGGATTAGTCGTGTCATATTATTTGTGTTTATTTTGGGGTCTAGGATTGGAGCAATTATGTATTTTGAGGTTCGTTATAAGAATGTTGCATTGTGGGCCCCTACTCGCTAGTCCAGGATCGTTTTAAAGGTTATATTTCCGCCGCAAGATAATGTAATTTGAGATTAGTGTATATTAAGTGTGATTAGCTAGCGGCTCGAAAATGCGGGCTGTTACGGATGGTATCGAGCCTGGTTGTTTTTCGAGATTGTCGTGATCTCCATATCATGGCATAGGAATTAAGATAAGTTTATAGGATTGTTTAAAAGTTAAATGTATATGAACTAGTACGGTTTGCAACGTTTGGAGATTTAAGTTGCGATTTGCGGAATTAAGAAGTTATAGAGGTTATTGAGCTCTTTGGAGGTAAATGTTTAGACTTGCGTATGAAAGGTTTTGGTATTTATAGGAGTATGTGTTTAGCGTGTGCAAGTGAGATGTCTTTTATTGAACTTAATATTGTTAGAAGTATGTATCTTGGATTAATAATTGATTAATCATAGATGGAATATTGAGCAATACATGTTCAAAATTATTATCTAAGAACTTTTTTTATATGTGATGAGAATATGTTTGGGAGCTCAAAGTGTCTAGATTTGGGCGATAAAAGGTAATTGTCTAAATTTAGTGATATGACATGGCCAGTTCATTGATGCAAGGGCAAATTTGGGACATCGATTTTCAAGTAATTAGGAAACAAAGAAATATGAAGTTAGATAAGAGAAGTAAAAGCTCAAGAATTATAATGAAAATTTGAAGTATGCGATTGACTTGGGATTGATTATCTTTTTGAGTTACTAAAAGTATGAAAACTTCAGTTTGTAATCTTGTGATACTATCTGAATGAGCAAATATTTTATATGTAGGAATTGTAGTAAATATGAGTAATGATTAGAGTGTCAAGCATCTAATGCATATGTGAACTCTAAAGGAGTTATGAAATATTCTGTAGAGAACTTTTAGAGATATGGGAAACATATTGAGAAATTAAAGCAGGAGTACCAAAACTATGGTTTATGGAATGCCTTGAACCTGAAACATATTGACAATGATTTGGGATTTCTTTATTATTGTATGTGAACTTGGAGGGTAGCATTGTTATTTGATTTAAAATTAAAATTATATCACCGAATAAGTATAATGAGGTTTTGAACTTTTCATATAAGTTATCAGGCGACCGTGTGCTGAGTAGCCACCTCGCGGAGAATAAAAGACTATTTGGGGTTATTTGGATTTGATTTGTTTTATAAGTGATTAGGAATTTAGGAACAGTTACCGAGAAATTGAGAAATTGAGAAATTGAGAAATTGAAAATTGAATGTTGGGAAGTGAATAGGGATTATGGTATAGTGTGGGAATGATGATCTAAGGAAATTATTAGGTTGAAGAACAATTAATCTCTGAGATACTAGAGTTCATCTAAGAGTTCTTGTCTTTTGATATTTGTGAAATGTTTTTAGTGTGATCTTATTTATATTAAAATTATCTAAGTTCTATGTTTTCCGAATTTCGATGATGAAATTTATTTTAAGGGTCATAATATGTAATAGGCCGTATTTCAAATCAAGTTTCATTAATGAATATTATATTTAGAAAATTGATTATGCCCCACGAATTTGGTTTAAGAAATGAAACTTAAATTTACGAAGCAAGCTTATAAAATTACAGTTTTACCCTTAATTTATCTAAAAAAAAAAATATACATAAAGGCAGAGGTTAGGAGAATCATCCAGATATTTCAAGAAACTCATTAACTAGTTCTCTCAAAACTATGTTATTGGCAAATAAAAACCCCAACTCACTCTCATCTTCTTCTCTCGTGAAGCTCTTCCTCTCCCTCCTCTGTTTCTTGGCGCTTGCACCCGCGCCCCGTCTTGGCCGGCCGCTCGCCGTTACTCCCGCTCATCATTGCCTCCTCGCTATTGCTTTGGCCTGCCTTTCTTCCCCTATGTGGAGTTGTATGTTCTCTTCTTTGTAAAATCAAGTTGCCGCAACTTCGTTGTTTTCCGTGGGTCCATGGCCGCCGTCCACTACTAACGGTGGATGCTTCCTATTGAGATGGAGGTACTAGTGTTAAGTTTTTGTTGGTGTTGCTGCCGCCTCTCCTCTCCCTCTACTTTCGATTGTTTTGAAGGGAACCCAAATTCAGATTTGGTTAAACTTATTAAAGGTATAATTTTTGGAACCTTTAACTATCTCTTATTTCTTTTTCAAAATTGTTAAGCCGCATGTTTAATTGATTTCGAAATTTAGAAATGTTACTATGGATTTACAAATTTGAACAAAGTTGAAGAATCTATAGTAAGATCTTATTTCCATTGATAAACCAACTTAGAGAGAGACTAGGATGGAAGTAATCAATTTTGAAAGAGAATAATCAGTTAATGGGTGAAAGAAATTGTGTTAAGGAAGGTTGGTTTGATTGGCTTGCCATTAAGAGATAAACGACACTAGTTTGTTAATAATTATTGTATTGTTGCTATTGTTGAAGAATTAAAGTAGTTCATGAGATGGAAATTAATTTGTGACTACTTAGAGATTGGTAGTTGGGAAAAGGATCATGGTTGATGATGAATGATGGTTTTATTGGAGATAACCTTAACAAATGAGATAACAAGAGTGACTTATTCAATATAAAAAGGAAACGTGGACTTCAGATTTTTAGGGAATAAGATTCCTACTAATATGCATAGTTAGTCTCCTCAATTGAAATTTAGGAAGAATATATAATTTTTAGGTGAATTTTTGCGGGATTCAGACATCTTTTGGAGATATTGGACTCTTGAAGATTATAATGGAAGCGAGCGTTGGTTGGAGAATCGAAGAGGTACACATATGTCTATCCACCTTTGTATTACAAATTGGCTTAATATGATTATATGTATTTTGAGAGATGAAGTTTAATATGGTTTTTATAAGTTATAAACATGAAATATGTAAAAGTGTGATTTGTGTTGACATGATTAGTTGGACACGCGTTTAAGAGTTTTAAGCCATGAGTAGAAGCTAAATTATATGACAAGTTTTAATTGTTGAACTTCTCCTTATGAGTTATGAAAAAGTTTATGGAATGGAATTGTGTTGAATTATCGCTGTGTGGAAATGCCGAGAGGCACTGGAATTTTCTAAGAATATAAATTTATGACATTGTTATATGAACTTGTTTTATGAAATCGTATGTTAGTAACCCTAGCTATGAGTATGGGAGCTTGAATCTTCGATATCTTTATTTATGTAATGAGATCTCCGATCTGAGAACTTAAGGAGTGCTAATTCGATACTTTAGGAACTCGATTTCGATCTAAGCTAGAGTGGTATTTGAAAGTTTTTTTAACAAACAAAGAAATTTTGGTCAAGGATGTTTTTGAGTTATTATTTCGAGTATAAATCGATTTTGGTTTATGATTTGCGATATAAGTTTTATACAGGAATTATGAAAATGTGAAAGACACTGTATCATGGTTTGAGATTTTGATTGTATATGATCATAAACTTTGGAAACTATGAATTGAGTATTCTATTAACGTGGATGATGGGGAAGATACCGCAACGGCAAAGTGATGAACGGATCCTAGTATGTGTGTTGTACAAAATGATGTCGACATGTCATGGAAACTAGTCTTGCAAGGTGACAAGGTTGGTGGGGGAGACGTTCCTATGAGTTTTGAGGTGGTGGCATAGTCCCCCTGCCCGGTCGTTTGTGAGTCATAAGGGAGATACTAGGAAAGTATACTTTGATCTCTAGAATTTTATTTGGAACTCAAACGCTTCTTTTGAAAGAACTTTTGTCTGATACGACAACCTAATGAATTATGAATGGATTTCCATTTGAAGAAATGGAACAATTATTAAAGGATTTTTTCTTCTAAGAGATTATGCTCCCTAGGTTCTTTAGCTATACTCTTTAGAATACAAAACAGACC
This sequence comes from Beta lomatogona, assembly GCA_947646795.1. Taxonomy (NCBI): domain Eukaryota; kingdom Viridiplantae; phylum Streptophyta; class Magnoliopsida; order Caryophyllales; family Amaranthaceae; genus Beta; species Beta lomatogona. The sequence goes on along the minus strand of CANSNZ010001256.1, from coordinate 39,635 downwards.
CGCTTAGAATGATCTTTACAACAGTTCAGAATATCCTTCAAACTATACCCATAATTCTTCTAAAAAGGGAATATAAAGTTAAATGCAAATTTACTATAATTTCACTGGGTCACTTGCATATTGCGAGTTTGCTTATTAAACTAGAAGTGGTAAGTTACGTAAATATGTTTTAAGCCACTAAAATGAATATCCGGGTTAAACAAAGGTGCACTCGCTTCTTTTTCCTAATTTTGTTCTTGGAAGCTATCCTGGTGGGGGCAAGAGTTCGTTGTTAGTTGTTTTGCGAGGTAAGAAAGCTTGGAATATGATAGATGAGCGAGACGATATTTAAGTTCAAAAGTTGTAATTGGACGTATTGTGTAGTTTGATGTTTAAATGAGAATAACCTTGTCGTATTATTTGTGTTTATTTTGGGGTCTAGATGAGCAATTATGTATATTGAAGTTAGTTATAAGAATGTTGCATTGTGGTCCCCTAATCGCAGTCTAGGATCGTTTTTAAAGGTTATGTTTCCGCTGCAAGAAAATGTATGTGTACTTCATGGTAATGTTATAAATTTTTGAAATATCATTTCACACCATAAATTAATTCTATTTCACCTAAAAAAAGATGCCCTTTACATTCAATCTAACATGCATAACGTTTATATAAGATGGTACTAATTCGGGACACATACTCTACTTGTTTTGTATCCCTGTGGGAGCTTGTTAATGGCATCATGCAATGCCTTTGTGTTTATGTCACTCCAGTCTATAATCCTTGGAAGATCGTACTTCCATATTTCTTGAAGTTTTTCCTTCGAAGAGTATTCACGTAAAATAGCCTCGCCGAATATATCAAACCATGAATTTACAACCGTGACACAACCGCCATCGCAATGTAATGACCGTAACAAATTCAAAATATTACCTAACAATGATTCCTAAAAATAAACCAACCACATACACTATATTTGATCATTATGTGTATATGGCCAAACATAACAAGACAATATAATTATAGTACGGTAAGAAAAATTATTAACATAATACAAACAACAGGTCATCATTGCATACCATTAGAAACATGGGACATCCGCCTAAATGTTGTGGAGTGTCTCTCCCTTTGAACTCGGTGATGGCCTTCACCGTGTCACAAAAAAGGTGCTTCCGCAAAAATGCCAACTAGGAATAAGGTCTTCATTCGAACGAGGTGAAGCCATTCTGGGTTTTGGCTTGTAATCATGTGTTTGTGAACCCCCGGGAGGTCATGACGAAGAGTGTGAACATACCCTTGAAACGTGGGTGGTCATGTTGTTCCTTTCTGAGTTGCGTGACCATGCCTCTTATGTCCAACTGTAAAAAACCAACCAACGATTCATCGAGGTTTTCCTCCATACAAGCCACCTCCGCAATTGCAATTCCATTGTTCTTGAAGCCCGAAGGTACTCAACATATCTTGGAGTAATCAAAACTTTGTCCCCATAAGCGCACAATGTGTTTGTAATCGGGTCAACATGTCTTGGTGTTGTAATGAAGGAGAAACTCAAACCCCAATGCTTCCAACACCTTTTTTAACTAGTGGAAAACCTTTTACAAGAGTTACAACTTCATCTAATTCACCCATTGGGCTCCATGTACCCCGATATTGTAAAACTATCATTTGTCAAACAACAATTTGATTTACAAATAACACATAAAATTTATCCAACCATAAAAATTATTATTAGTATAGATGTGTGGGTTGTAATGCTGGTTGTTTACATTTATTGCTCGGTAAACCGCTCGACTCAACCGACTCGGACCACTTTATCCTCAACACATTATTAGACGTTCTTAATATTGCTAGTAGTTTTGGAACTATAAAACCTTCATAGTTCAAAGATGATGATCAAAGCATAATAATGTAAAGTAATGGCCAAATCTTATATTGGAAACAACTTAGGAAAATATGAATATTTATTTTGTTGTTCAGATGGTACCCTCATGAATCTTCCTCCATATTTTGCACTAACATTACATTATCAAATTTTACTAACTATTCACCTAATTGTTAAATATTACTCATCCTCATGCTGCAATTACTCTTATAAATTTTTTCTAGGGTCAGTTTCTAGTTAGTTTAGATCTAACTATGTGGTTTGCAAATACTTCAATTGAATAAAGCATATTAATTGTTGATCACATATTGGTACGAAAACTGTAACAATTACTGGTCAAATCTTGATGAATTGCAAAACCAAAAAACAAACATTCGGCCAATCGAAAACCAATTTCAAACACTAACCAACAAAATCAGCCTTATGTAGTTGATAATATACAAGATTTGGTAAACAATTCTTCTTCTTTTTTAATTGTAAAACGAGTATAAAACAACAAATAAGTAGTGGACGTGAAATTTTTTTCAAACTGAAAAAGCCGTACCTTCCAACCGTTGACTCGACCCCGCCGTCGATGATGCTTCAAAAATTTGATGGTAATTTCTCATATTTTGATGACAAGGATATAAACAAAGTAAAGTAATGGAGAGAGAGAAAGTATAGGTATTTTGGAAGGCGAGAATAGAGACAAATTTAATTTCCTTGATAGCGGCTTTTTGAAATGTTAGCGCTTTTAACCCGTAATTTTTAAAAAGACGAAATTCTAAATTTTCAAGAATTTTAAAAGATCGATCTGCGTTCAAAATTTAATCTTCTTTTAAAAAAGAGATTATGTAATTTCCAAAATTATAACCGTCAAATTTAAGAAATTTTGATAAATATTTTATTTGACAACCAACATTCATATGTACTTGTTTGTTGTTACACCAATATTATGGACTTTTGTGTCCACCCTTTTTGACTAAAAACCCCTAACCTGGTGATAATATTACAACACTTATTGTTGTCAAATATAAAAAAAACAATCTCTATTGGGAGCTTTTGAGGACTTCGGTGTCCATCATTTTTCACCAATGTACCCCTAATTATAAAAGAAAACTACAACACCTACCACTATATTAGTTCAAAAATAATAACAGGGAAAATCGATCAAACAAGAGTGCCACCTAGGTTTATCTAGCTAACTCAATTTTAAGCCAAAACTCCTACAATGGTTAGCCAATATATTTGTTGCTTGAGTAGGTCCCACATGAAGTAATATAGTTTTTTGGTAGAGAAGAATATATATATTGTTTAACAAAATTCCCACATGGGCCCATAGATTTAGCCTAAGCAAATTGGCTTAGTTATGGCTAGCAAATGAAATTTCAGCTACTCACTCCAATGGTTTGGGCTAATTGCTTAGTTTTCTTTTTATTTACTAGTGTAACACACCGTATTTTTATACATGTTTAGTAATTAGTTATATTATTTTAGTTTATTAAAAATTATTTTAAAATACTCTTTTATTAAATATATTTTATTTCCCTCATGTTGACTTTACATTAAAAGGGGTCAAAACTAATTCCTAGATTTCCTAGGTTAAGTACCTAACTATCATTATATTACTAGCTAATATAAGGAGAGAGAATGTGTATTAAAAAAAAGGGGAAAAGAAGTCAAAGTAAAAGAAAATAAAAGGTAGTGTTGTTACTGCATTATACACCTCCAAACCAAACCACGATACACCTCCAACTTCCTCAAGGAAAAGAATTCTTCAACCTTTGATAGGCTGTCGTATACCAATCAAAAATAATTCCTGCAAAACCTTCTAACAATGTAGTAGGGTAAGTAGGATCGAATCCATAGAGAGATGGTCGCTTTAATCTAGCTTCTAAGATATGGAGAAACTAAACAAGATTAGAAATATTATAATTAAGGTTCTAAACTAATAAAATATGAAAATCAAACTAAGAGGATCTAGGGCAATGGTTCACCATGTTTATAACTACAATATATGAAAATATCATCAATAATTCAATTAATCGATATCTAGAGGACCCGTGAATCCTACGGCCGGGTCTTAACGCTCTCAAATCAACATATGCAGATACGGTCGCTAATATAATCGATTTGCTAATTGTAGGTAAACCTCTAAAAGTAAGATCTTGGTAAATACAAACAATTATTAGCAATATTTAATCAGATAATTGATCAGATTGTAAGATTAACAATAAAAACACTAATCAATTAGAGATATCAATAACTAATCAAACCATCAATATAAACATGGATTTCCAAGCCCTAGGGTTTGCAACTAAAACTAGAGACAAAGAGAAGAGAAAACTAAAATTCAACCTAGAAATTCAAAACTAACGTGAAAAGGGAGAGGGGAGAGGAAAGAGTGAAAACCTATATAATTAATACTAGGTAACCTAATATGACTAGGAAAGTAAGTTACAAAAATAAGGAAAGCCGAAATATCATTAAATGCGCGGAATTAGTGATCCGCGCGTATAAAAACATATTCCAAATTCGGAAAGGCATAACTCCTTGATTAGAAGTCTCCTCGGGGTGTGCCACCTATCGTTGTAAAGTTCTTCAAGTCTAATTTCCAAATATACTAGAATTACTCGATTATAAGAAGTATATCAAAAGTTATGAATAGAAGAGTAGACATGACTCCTTTTTCACATTTCTTCTAATGATTTTCCGCTTCGTTTCCGGTCAAACTCGTACTATGACATATCCCTACGATCCTTATGCATTGTAGCTTCTTTCCAAGTGCTCCTAATCCTCAAGCTTAGCTAATTATACTCCAATTACGTTCTCATTACCTGAAATTCATTAAAAAAAAGAAGTGTACCGAATAGGATTAGAATAAAATAACTTAAGAATATGATACAATAATGAACCTAAATATGAATCTAAATGCTCTAAAATGCAACCTAAATGCACCTAAAAACTATATATAAATCTGACTTATATATCAAACTTCAACACTACTAAAGCTTCTAAAGTCTTTATCCTCCATCATCATACTTCAACTCTTGTTCGTTCTTCTTCAATAGCTTCGATTTTTGTGGGTTTTTGGAAGAGGTTAATAGTGTGCATTGGTTTGCGGTTTCGGGTCGAGAATCGAATCAAAGAGAAGGTTTTGGGGTTCGTTTTATAGAGTAATTCCACCCTATTACTTCCCTTAATCAAGTAAGTTACAGTCTCAAGTTTTAATTTCGTACTTGGTTGATTATCTGAATTTGGGGTTTTTATAAATGAGGGTTTTTGAATAAATTAAATTGGAGGAAAATTTTATTCTACGAAATTTGAGTAATTGGATCATGTTTGATGGTTAATATGACTTAGTTATCATGTTTTCGGATTAATTTGCAATATTATTAAATTTATTAGTAATTAGTATGAGTTTGATGTAGAATGGAGATAATCAAGTATGGTGTTTTAAATTATAGATTTGTTATTGATTGTGGTATGGTTGTTGTGGTGTGCTTTGTGTATGGTGGTATGGTTGTTGTGGTGTGGTTGTTGTGGTGTGCCATTGTTGTGGTCACATATTAGAGAAGCTGGATGAGTACTATGTCGTTATTGTGTTTATGTGATTGTGTTGAAGTGGTTTGCAGGTGATGAATCTCATAGTGGTACTTGTTATTAAGTGGTAGTTTCTAGCTAGTTGTGGTTGTAGATTGAAATAGTTGTGGATATAGTTGTACTAAAAATGGCACGAAGCATGAGTAAGCTTTAACCAATTTGTATAGCTTCCTTCCATTGATCTTTGTCATGTTGACTTTTGAGTTCTCTTGAATTGGGTTAAGTTGAGTTGTTTTCAAAATTAGTCAAAGTTCATTAACTAAGTAATGTCATTTATAGGTGAATTATGTGAAGTATAGTCAAGTGACTTATACTATATTATTATTATATTGTAGATTGCGGAGTTCGTAGAGTAACCTTTTGAGTTGAGATTGAGATTCATTGACTATGATTGCTTATAAGATAAGATTTCTTACTATGCTTGTACGTATGAGTTCAGAATTTCTATACATTGTTTTGGAAATTTATTTTTGGAATGAGATCGTTTTATGAAATTCATACGTTGAGATTTAAATGGTTCTTGAGATTTATATTGAAAGAGTTTATGAGATTATTAATGAGATTTATGTTGGCAAGTATGATGTTCGCATAATTGGTGAATCTGGAAAATATTTTGATCCCTTCCTTGTCCTTTTCACATCCAATCCCTTCAGTATTGAAATTTTTTTATAATATTAAATACATTATAATTTCATGACAAATTTCAACCATTATAAACAGCAACTCGAAGACATCGCAACTAACTCGTGAGTGACGTCGGGATGAAAAAACTTGTTTGCCTATTTATTGTTTCTCGAATCCCTACCAAATTGATGATCTTAAAAAAATTCCACATTCAATATAAGCATCACTGGGTTTTGAATCATTTATAAACAGTCTTAGATATTTAATTTAGTAATGAATTCCTTACTTGTTCCGTTAATTCACACACCGGACGCAAGGTCCCGTAGCTTTTTCCTCGCAAAGATCGGTCCACTTTCGACTTGAACAACACCTCACTATTACAAAAGTAAAAATACAAAATTAAAGGTTCAAGTTCACAAAAGTTTTCAAGTGAAACCGGCCAACAAATAAATATGTTTGAAGTTTAACTTCACCAACTCACTCGGGTTCTAACGCAACGTTGAGTACATATGACACACCCGCTTTTGTATCGCCCTTGCATTTTTCATCGCGATACTTAGCGACACTTGATTTATCTGGAACGACTCCTCTTCATCAATCTGAACTCATTCAGTTCACAATATACGTGAGCAACTATAAACAATGATGCTCAAAGTAATGAAGAAATTCGATATAATTACGCGTTTTTTGTTTAGTAACGTCCTAAATACGTTCTCAGTTATGCGTAAATGAACAAGTACAATGAATGATATAAATTCCCGTAATTCAATTTTTTTTAAATAATTAACTAAGTAACCTCTTCATCGCTTCCTTGAGTTGTTTCAACCTTTTCCGCATACCTTTGTTTGTTTTCCTCCTTGTATTCTTTGTTTCTTGCTTCTCCTCCGGAGGATCCTCATCTCGTTGTTGAGGTGGGATGCTCCTCATCCGGTGGGGTGGTCGTATTGGCTTCCTCTTCATTTTCGGTATCATCAACCTCGTTGTCATCATCAACCTTCTTGTAATCATCATTCATATCATCATCATCAACCTTCTTGTCACTATCGTCCTCCTTCTCTTTCCTATAATTCAGTAGTTGTATCTCTCTCATCGACTTCTTCATCAGGGACTACGCCCGCAATTCCCCCTACATCAGATGGTTCATTCGACTCGGCATCATCCTGCTTTTCCTCACTGCTCTTTAATACTATTTACCGGCTTTTTAGTTTTCTCTTTCTCCCTCGGCATCTCCGCTCCTTCACATCCTCAGATTGTCCTTCTTTATTCTCCCTTTCATAATCACAATCATCCTTACACTCCTTAACATTTTTCAGACATCTCTTCTGTTTGCTTTCTTTCATAATTTCCTCAAAAACCAATTTAAACATTGCATTTACATCATTACCCCAACGATTATTGGTAGTTGGAACCTTGCTCCAATTACGCCTTTTCTACATTTTAAGCATGTGTAGTTGGAACCTTTCCTATTATTTGACAGTTCTCTTTCTTGACCACCAGCAACAACTACACAAAAAAAGTAGGAAATATATGTGTAAATACCTTTTCAAACCTAGGTGGAAAAACATGAATAAAATTAGTGGTAGCCAAACATAAATTCTGTTTAGCAATGTCCAAAACCTACTTCACATGTACCATATTTAGATTGTCAATCTTGCCAGATCTTATATGTTTCATAGCAATTTATAGCTATAATAGGTCGTATATGCCCCACGAAATTAGTTTAAGAAATGGAGCTTAAACTATTTTTTTTTTATTTTGGTAAATAGAGAAACTTTTATACCAAAAGTGGCCATGAACGCCCAAACTTCAAACAAACTAAGGCCTTAGCAACTAAGAAAACAACAAAAAACTCAGAAAAGCCAGAAAGCCTTAGATTATACACCAACCTACAAAATTACAGAGGCTAATTTGGAGCTTAAATTTATGAAGGAAGCTTGTGAAATTACAGTTTTCTCCTCAATTTATTTAAAAAAAATATATACATAAAGGAAGAGGTTAGGAGAATCATCTAGATCTTTCAAGAAACTCATTAACTAGTTCTATTAAAACTATGTTATTGGCAAATAAAAACCCCAACTTACTCTCATCTTCTTCTATCGTGAAGTTCTTCCTCTCCCTCCTTTTTTTGTTGTTGCTACACCGGCCGCGCCGCCTGAGCGGCCGCCCGTTACTCCCGCTCACCATAGCCTCCTCGCTGTTGCTTTGGCCTGACTTTCTTCCCCTATGTTGAGTTGTATGTTCTCTTGTTTGTAAAATCAAGTTGCCGCAACTCCGTTGTTTTCCTTGAGTCCATCGCTGCTGTCCACTACTAACGGTGGGTGCTTCCTATTTAGCTGGTGGTACCGGTGTTAAGTTTCCGACGGTGCTGCTGCTGCCTGCCTCTGTCCTCTACTTTCGGTTGTTTTGAAGGGAACCGAAATTGAGATTTGGTCAAACTTATTAAAGGTATAATTTTTGGAACCTTTAACTATCTCTTATTTCTTTTTCCAAATTGTTAAACCTGACATGTTTAATTGATTTCGAAATTTAGAAATGTCACCATGGATTTACAAATTTGAACTGGTTGAAGAATCTATCATAGTAAGGTCTTATTTCCATTGATAAACCTACTTAGAGAGAGACTATAGTGGAAGTAATCAATTTTGGAAGAGAATAATCAGTTTATGGGTGAAAGAAATTGTGTTAAGGAAGGTTGGTCTGATTGGCTTGTCATTGAGAGATAAACGACACTAGTTTGTTAATAATTATTGCTATTGTTGCTATTGTTGAAGAATTAAAGTAGTTCATGAGATGGAAATTAATTTGTGACTACTTAGAGATTGGTAGTTTTGAAAAGGATAATGGTTGATGATGAATGATGGTTTTATTGGAGATGAACTTAGTATTCAAGTAATGAGATAAAAAGAGTGACTTATTCAATATAAAAAGGAAAAGTGGAATTCAGATTTTTAGGGATTAAGATTCCTACTAATAAGCATAGTTAGTCTCCTCAATTGGAATTTAGCAAGAACATATATTTAATTGTTGTTATTCTTGTCTGGTGAATTTTTGCAGGATTCGGATATCTTTTGGAGATATTGGACTCTTGAAGATTATTATGGAAGCGAGCGTTGGTTGGAAAATAGAAGAGGTACACAAATGTCCATCCACCTTTGTATTACAAATTGGTATTTAATATGATTATATATATTTTGAGAGATGAAGTTTAATATGGTTTTTATAAGTTATAAACATGAATTATGTAAAAGTGTGATTTGTGTTGACATGATTAGTTGGACACGCATTTAAGAGTTTTAAGACATGAGTAAAAGCTAAATTATATGACAAGTTTTAATGACTGAACATCTCATTATGACTTGTGAAAAAGTTTATGGAATGGAATTGTGCTAAATTATCGCCGTGTGGAAATGCCGAGAGGCACTGTAATTTTCTAGGAATATAAATTTATGACATTGTTATATGAACTTGTTTTATAAAATCGTATTTTAGTAACCTTAGCTATGAGTATGGGAGGTTGAATCTTCGATATCTTTATTTATGTAATGAGATCTCCGATCTACGAACCTAAGGAGTGCAGATTCGATACTTTTACGAACTCGATTTCGATCTAAGCTGTAGTTGTATTTGCAAGATTTCAAAACAAACAAAGAAATTTTTGTCAAGGATGTTTTTGAGTTATTATTTTGAGTATAAATCGATTTTGGTTTATGATTTGCGATATAAGTTTTATACAGGAATTATGAAAGTGTGAAAGACATTGTATCATGTTTTGAGATTTTGATTGTATATGATCATAAACTTTGGAAACTATGAATTGAGTATTCTATTAACGTGTATGATGGGGAAGATACTGCAACGGCAGGGATGAACGGATCCTAGTATGTGTGTTGTACAAAATGATGTCGACATGTCATGGAAACAAGTCTTGCAAGCAGGACAAGGTTGGTGGGGGGAGACGTTCCTATGAGTTTTGAGGTGGTGGCATAGTCCCCTCTCTATTCGTATTCTCTTCCCGGTCGTTAGTGAGCTGTTAAGGGAGATACTAGGAAAGTATACTTTGATCTTTAGAATTTTATTTGGAACTCAAATGCTTCTTTTGCAAGAACTTTTGTCTGATACGACAACCTAATGAATTATGAATGGATTTCCATTTGAAGAAATGGAGCAATTATTAAAGGGTTTTTCTTCTAAGAGATTATGCTCCCTAGGTTATTTAGCTATACTCTTTAGAATACAAAAAGACCCGCTTAGAATGATCTTTACAATAGTTCAGAATGTCCACTAAACTATACCCATAAATCTTCTGAAAAGGTAATATAAAGTTAAATGTAAATTTACTATAATTTCATTGGGTCACTTGCATATGGTGAGTTTGCTTATTAAATTAGAAGTGGTAAGTTACATAAATATGTTTTAAGCCACTAAAAAGAATTTCTGGTTGGACAGTGTGTACTCATTTTTTTTTTCTAATTTTGTTCTTGGAACCTATCCTGGTGGGGGCAGAGTTCGTTGTTAGTGGTTTTGCAGGTAAGAAAGCTTGGAATATATAGATGAGCGAGACGGTATTTAAGTTCTGAAAAGTTGTAATTGGACATATTGTGTAGTATGATGTTTAAATGGGAATAGCCTTGTCGTATTATTTGTGTTTATTTTGTGCTCTAGATGAGCAATTATGGATTTTTAAGTTCGTTATAAGAATGTTGCATTGTGGGCCCTTAACCGCAGGCCCATGATCGTTTTAAAGGTTATGTTTCCGCTACAAGATAATGTATGTGTACTTCATGGCAATGTTATAGATTTTTGAAATATCATTTCACACCATGAATTAATTCTATTTCACCTAAAAAAATGCCCTTTACATTCAATCTAACATGCATAACATTTATATAAGATGGTACTAATCCGGGACAGTTACTCTACTCGTTTTGTATCCCTGTGGGAGCTTGTTAATGGCATCATGCAATGCCTTTGTGTTTATGTCACTCCAGTCTCTAATCCTTGGAAGATCGTACTTCCATATTTCTTGAAGTTTTTCCTTCGATGAGTATTCACAGAAAATAGCCTGCCGAATATATCAAACCATGAATTTACAACTGTGACACAACTGCCATTGCAATGTAAGGACCATAACAAATTTAGAATTTTACCTAACAATGATTCCTAAAAACAAACCAACCACATACACTAAATTTGATCATTATGTGTATATGGCAAAACATAACAAGAGAATATAAATATAATACGGTAGGAAAAATTATTAACATAATACAAACAACAGGTCATCATTGCATACCATTAGAAACAGTGGACATCCGCCCAAATGTTGTGGTGTGTCTTTCCCTTTGAACTCGGTGATGGCCTTCACTGTGTGATAAAAAATGTGCTTCGCAAAATGCCAATTAGAAATAAGGTCTTCATTCAGAACGAGGTGAAGCCATTCTGGTTTTGGCTTATAATCATGTGTTTGGGAGCACAGGGCGGTCATGACGAAGACTGTGAACATACCCTTGAAACGTGGGTGGTCATGTTGTTCCCTTCTGAGTTGCGTGACCATGCCTCTTATGTCCAACTGTAAAAAAACCAACCAACGATTTATCGAGGTTGTCCTCTATACAAGCCAACTCCTCAATTGCAATTCCATTGTTCTTGAAGCCCACAAAGTACTCAAAATGTCTTGGAGTAATCAAGACTTTGTCCCCATAAGCAGACAATGTGTTTGTAACTGGGTCAACATGTCTTGGTGTTGTAATGAAGGAGAAACTCAAACCCCAATGCTTCCAACACCTTTTTTTAACTAGTGGAAAACCTTTTACAAGAGTTACAACTTCATCTAATTCACCCATTAGGCTCCATGTACCCCCGATATTGTAAAACTATCATTTGTCAAACAACAGTTTGATTTAAAAATAACACATAAAATTTATCCAACCATAAAATTATTATTAGTATACATGTGTGGGTCGTAATGCTGGTTGTTTACATTTATTGCTCGGTAAACCGCTCGGCTCAACTGACTCAGTACCCTTTATCCTCAACACATTATCAGACATTCTTAATATTGCTAGTAGTTTTGGAACTATAAAACCTTCACAAGTTCAAGATGATGATCAAAGCATATTAATGTAAAGTAATGGCCAAATCTTATATTGGAAACAACTTAGGAAAATATGAATACTTATTTTGTTGGGTCGATGATACCTCAGGAATCTTCCTCCATATTTTGCACTAACATTTACATTATCAAATTTTACTAACTATTCACCTAATTGTTAAATATTACTCATCCTCATGTTGCAATTACTCTTACAAATTTTTTCTAGGGCTGTTTCTAGTTAGTTTAGATCTAACTATGTGGTTTGCAAATACTTCAATTGAATAAAGCATATTGATTGTTGATCACATATTGGTACGAAAACTGTAACAATTACTGGTCAAATCTTGATGAATTGCAAACCAATAAACAAACATTCAGGCCAATCGAAAACCAATTTCAAACACTAATAAACAAAATCAGCCTTATGCAGTTGATAATATACAAGATTTGGGAAACAATTCTTCTTCTTTTTTTAATTGCAAAACGAGTATAAAACTACAAATAAGTAGTGGACGTGAAATTTTTTTCAACTGAAAAAACTGTGCCTTTCCCCCATTGGTCGACCCCGCCGCCGACGATGCTTCCAAAATTTGATGGTAATTTCTCGATTTCGGTGACAAGGAAATAAACAAAGTAAAGTAATGGAGAGAGAGAAAGTATAGGTATTTTGGAAGGCCGGATAGAGACAAATTTAATTCCCTTGATGGCGGTTTTTTGAAATGTTAGCGCTTTAACTTGTAATTTTAAAAAGACAGAATTCCAAATTTTCAAGATTTCTAAAAGATCGATCTGCGTTCAAAATTTAATCTTCTTTTAAAAAGAGATTATGTAATTTCCAAAATTATAACTGCCAAATTTAAGAAATTTTGATAAATATTTTATTTGACAACCAATTTTCATTTGTATTTGTTTGTTGTTACACCAATATTATGGACTTATGTATCCACCTTTTTGACTAAAAAACCCCTAACTCGGGTGATAATATTACAACAACTATTGTTGTCAAATATAAAAAAACAAACTCTATTGGGAGCTTTTGAGGACTTCGGTGTCCATGGTTTTTCACCAATATACCCCTAATTATAAAAGAAAACTACAACACCTACCACTATATTAATTCAAAAATAATAACAGGGAAAATCGATCAAACAAGAGTGCTACCTAGGTTTATCTAGCAAACTCAATTTTAAGCCAAAACTCCTACAATGGTTAGCCAATATACTTGTTGCTTGAGTAGGTCCCACATGAAGTAATATAGTTTTTTTTGGTAGAGAAGAATATAGATATTGTTTAACAAAATTCCCACATGGGCCCATAGATTTAGCCTAAGCAAATTGGCTTAGTTATGGCTAGCAAATGAAATTTCAGCTACTCACTCTAATGGTTTGGGCTAATTGCTTAGTTTTCTTTTTATTTACTAGAGTGTAACACCCCGTATTTTTATACCCGTTTAGTAATTAGTTATATTATTTTAGTTTATTAAAAAATATTTTAAAATACTCTTTTATTAAATATATTTTATTTCCCTCATGTTGACTTTACATTAAAAGGGGTCAAAACTAATTCCTAGATTTCCTAGGTTAAGTACCTAACTATCATTATAGTACTAGCTAGTATAAGGAGAGAAAGTGTATTAAAAAAAGGGGAAAAGAAAAGGGAGTGTTGTTACTGCATTATACACCTCCAAACCAAACCACGATACACCTCCAAGCTTCCTCAAGGAAAAGAATTCTTCAACCTTTGATAGGTCGTCGTACACTGTCAAAAATAATTCCTGCAAAACCTTCTAACAATGTAGTAGGGCAAGTAGGATTGAATCCATAGAGAGATGGTCGCTTTAATCTAGCTTCTAAGATATGGAGAAACTAAACAAGATCAGAAATATTATAATTAAGGTTCTAAACTAATAAAATATGAAAATCAAACTAAGAGGATCTAGGGCAATGGTTCACCATGTTTATAACTATAATCTATCAAAATATCATCAATAGTTCAATTAATTAGATATCTAGAGCACATGTTAATCCAACGGCCTAGGTCTTAACGCTCTCAAATCAACATATGCGTATGGTCGCTAACATAATTAGATTTGCTAATTGTAGGTAAACCTCTAAAAGTAAGATCTTGGTCAATACAAAAAATTATTAGCAATATTTAATCTATTTAGTCTCCTACTTGTCCAACAAGTAAGCTATAGGTGAGCTTTCTTGTCTAGCAAGTAAACTAGTATCCCTTAGATGTTCTTCCTTGGAGACTTGTGCAACAATGTCTCGAATCAACTTAGTCCAAGCTCGAGCTTCGTTCCCGAACCTCGCAAAAAGGGACCCACCCCGGAGGTTTGGGTGGTGGTTCCCCCTCCGAAGCTTAAGTCGGGTATCGGGGAGTTGTAAAGAGAAAAGTAGATTTAGAGAGAGAAAGTGAGAGAGTATTTTTACATAGTAACTTTGCACCGTTTGCATTGAATGATCTTTCTCCCGATTTCGGGGGTATTTATAGTGATGGCAAGATGACAACTATCCTTAAAAACGCCCCTAGAATGGTGGCATCGATTGGCTAAGTAATCGGATCATGACACGTGGCGGACCATGATTTGTGAGAATTTGTCAACCAATCACTTGTAACCACCATCAAGGGGTCGGCTCGACTAGCCCTTGGGCCGAAAAAGTGGGCCTTTTCTCACAACCGAGTGAATCCCAAGGGTTAAATCATTTTTCTTAATTTGTAAAAAGGACACGTGTACGGCTCGATGAGCCCAAGTGTCTATTAAAGAACCGTAGATTTTTAGGCTACAAAATTTGCCCCTAAAAGGGTTTTCACTTTGTTGGCCCATCCGACGGTTAATACCCTTTTACCGAAGGTAGTTTACTCAAATTCAAAACAGAGGCAAGAACGCACCCTTTTTCTCGGGTTTTACCAGTAAATACGACCGTTTCAAACTTCTTTAGGTCATCGTTAACTTGCTCAGGGTGTTTTCTTACCCCCTATATATATCTTGGGTATGAATACATTAAATCATTTCACACCATGAGAGAACTTTTCTAGAGAGAGAAGCTCTACAAATTTTTCTAGAGAGAGAGATCGTCTAGTCTCGGCCTTCTTCACCGAATCGTCCGGGTGTTTCATCGAGGTATCTTTCCTTTGTTCTTTGCTTTTTTTTTTCTTAGAAAATCATTAAAATGGAATCTTCTTCGTCAAATAATCCTAGTCGAACAAGAGCTTGTCTTGACCCTAGAACCGAGAGTGCTTCTTCTTCGGCACATTCTAGAGTTAGGCCTCTTACGGCCGAGTATATTTTTTTTTTGTGGTTTTGGCCGAGAAAGTCGACGACCCGGTCTTTACCTGCGGGGTAATATGGCGCGCGTCAAGCAAACGACCCGTGTAAGACGAAAGGTAATACTTCCCTCACATAGTTTAGACATGGAGGAATCTCTTTGGACGAGTTCCGGATGAGGCGAGGGGGCCCAAAGTGCCGAGCCTTTGGGCGAGCCTCCTTCCCCCGACCGCAATTTAGAAGACTCCGAAATAAACCCTTAGGCCGGTTCCTCCGGCGGGGCGCCAATATGGAGGAAACCGGCGAAGATAATAACGGCGAGTGAATCGACGCCCAGAAGGATCGAGATGAAGCCTCAACTACCTCGTCGCGAGATTAGAAGACGCTTAGGTCCCCTTTTCTCGCCCCGCCTTCATTTTGGTCAATCGTAAATGGTTAGAGAAAATAGGACCGGACCCTAGTTATTTATCCTCCTACATGCCCATGTCGGGCTTCTCCTTTGTCATCCCAAATAAGGACACGACGATTCTGAGTGCCCCAAAGAACCCCTTCGCCGTCTACAAGGCGGCCTTGGACGCAGGATTAAGGTTCCCCCTTCACGAGTTTATAAAACAAGTCTTTGCGAGTACTCACAACATCGACCATATTCGATTGGCTCCAAATGCTTGGCACAAAGTCCCGATGTTTATTGCCGTCATGAGTTGCGCGGCTCCGGCCCTTTCTATCCAAGCCTTCACCCATTTTCACTATGCGGCTAAGGTCCCCGGGGGGCCGTGGACGGGGCATGGCTCGGCATCTCGCAACCGCCCGGCTTCATGACCGCTAGGGCAAACCATCGAAGATGCACGAATGGAAAGTCGATTTCATCTTCTTACGGGCGGCCAACGACTATGCCACTGAGGGATATAGGTTTTATAATAGATCTGTCACGAAAACTGCGCGAAGCAGTCCTGGCTGGAGTTGGAGGACAACTTTGACGAAGAGGTTGTGGAGTACTTCAGAATAAAGGAGTACTCCAGGCCCGACCAGCGATCTTTTAAGGGGCCAGCTAACTGGATACCCTTTAAAGAAATATTTTACCATGATGACTTCTTAGTCGCCGCCGGCTTGCGGTTGGCTGAAGATAGAGGTATACATTTAAATTCTCTAAGTAAAACTCTTCGTCCATAGTATATATCGGACTAACCCTTTTTCATTTATTTTTTGCAGACTCGGCCAGAACATGTTTCAAGGCTTCTTGGACGGGAGATATAAGCATGTATAAATTCACAGACAACTTATGGAAGGAATACGCCAAGAGCAGCGCCGAGAAAAGGGCCGAAACACTAGTAAGATACATATATATATATTCTTTTTTTTTTTTTTTTTGGACTAGGATCATTCGACTCGTCGAAGAATTTGCATCCAACCCTTGGACGAGAATCACCCGAAGAAGGGAAGCGTCCAAGCATGGACGTCCACCTTCTTTGGGCCATTTTCGTCTGAGATTTTGAACGTCTTTGGACGAGTACCATTTGGACTCGTCCAAGTCGTTGTACCTTTCTCTGGACGAGAATCACCTGAAGAAGGAAGGCGTCCATGCTTGGACGGCCACTTTCTTTGGGCCATTATCGTCTGAGATATTGAACGTGTTTGGACGAGTACCATTTGGACTCGTCCAAGTCGTTGTCCCTTTCTCTGGGCGAGAATAACTTGAAGAAGGAAGGTGTCCATGCTTGGGCCCGGCAACCTTCTTTGGGCCATTCTCGTCCGGGAGAGGCGGATTAACTTTGGACGAGTACCATTTGGACTCGTCCAAGTTGGGTTCCAAATCATTGGATGAGAATCACCTGAAGAAGGAAGGCGTCCATGCTTGGGCGACCACCTTCTTTGGGCCCTTCTCGTCCGAGGAACTTTAAGTTACAAACTCGGGCCGAAGAGTTGATTTCCTTTCCTTGGATGGAAGTCATTTTAGTCCGATCCACTTTTAGTCGGCCTCCTTCTTTGCATCACCTTTGTCTGTATTTGGAAATTTCTACAGCGGCCGCGGACCAGCCTCCAGCAAAAAAGCCTAAGGGCTTTACAAGAAAGAGGACGGAGAAGACTACTCCGGCTGGCGGAGTTGGAGAAAAAACCATGCCTCTCCCTAAAGACAAGGTTCTGAATGAGGAGCCTTCCGCTGGCCGTCCCCCGCGAGGAGAAGAGTTATGACCTGCTTGGTCGGTTGGACGCTTTTTACTTCGGACTCTGCTGAAGTCATACCGCAGTCGGCCTTGGCTTTGGTTGTTCCCGGGCCGGAGACGGCTACGAGAACTACCCGGCCGGCGGCTCGATAGCGAAGCTGGTCTCCCAGATGCCACTAGCTGTAAGGACGACCTCCATCTCATCTGGTGAGTCGTATTATCCAAATATAGTTAGGACGGTGCGGGTCGACGGATGGTCCATGAGTCAGTCCAATAGACAAGCCATCGTCTTTCCCATAAAGATAACTGACTCTCCCCCTCTTTCAGTTAAGGGCAAAGGCCCCGCTTTACCCTCAGCTACTGCCACCATAGACTCGGACGAGGAGTCTTCTCCTGCTTTTGCCAAAATGTCAAAGGTAGAAAAAGATCGGGTTAAGCAGGAGCTCTTCAAATGTTACCCTGAATCCTATATTAAAGGGTTAAGGGGAGCATCAGCCGGGCATGTGGGCTGCATGTCCTAACTTGCTGCTGAGGTATAATTTTCTGCCGTTTTTGTTTTCTACTTGTACAAAAATTGCTTTGTTTAATATTCGTCTAATGACTTGCATTATCTTTAATTTTTCAGCTCTTTGCTCGCAGTATGCTGACTAAAGAGTGGGCGAAGGAGCTAAGGAAGGGAAACAAGCAACTCGTTCACTTAGCTACGACGGCAGGCGACAAGGCTATCCATTATATTGAGATGGCCAACACTCTCCATCGCCAATCACTGGAGGCCTTGGAGAAGAGATCAGCCCTCCTAGAATTTGAGAACAAGAACTATCTTGTTACAATCAACCAGCTATACAAGGAGCAAGACCGCTTGAAAATGGTCATAGATGCCGAGTCTCTGCTGAGTTGAAGGGTGAAAGGGATCTTTGCTCTTCTTACCGCGGTCCAAGCGAGAAGGGAGAATATCCTCCTAAGGGCGAGAAATGCCCGTCCCGGAAGGAAGCGGCCCGATCCTTTGACGACGCAAAGAAGGCTTGGCTCGAGTCGTCGAGACGTCCAAGGACTAGGCCGTCAAGGCCTTTGAGATGTTGGCCGAGCCTACTGAGGTCCCCAGCTTCATTCGCCGTCTGGAATTTCAATAGAGTGTTCATCGTGCCATGGTATGCGCCGAGGAGCCTCCGGAATTTTTGGACTCGGACGACGAAGCTGTGGTTGAGGAAGAGAGCCCACGAAGACGACCAAGAAACTCGCCACGAAGATGATGCCTAGTTTTAGGTTTATTTTGCTAAGTTTCTTGGCTTGTTTGCCGTTGTAGCTTTGTATCTTTTAGCCTTAAGTTGTAAATTTTTGCCAAGTACATGAAAAAAGACTTTTTGCCAATTGCTTGTCCTTTCTTTTCTTGCCTTCCAATTTTGACCAAGTATAGAATGAGCCTCGTCCTGAAAAAGGGACTCGTCCTGGAAGGGGCGACGTCCTTGTCTTTAGACGATCGTAAATCTTTCCAGAATGTATCCAAGTACAAGAAGAGACTCGTCCTGGATTTTTGGACGGTCTACAAAATTTGAATAAAGTAAGCTTATCAACCACGATCCTTGCCCTTGGACGATCGAGAATCTCTTGAAAATGTAACCAAGTATAAAAAAAAGCTTCGTCCAAGAACTTTGGACGGTTTGCAAAAAATAAAAATAGGAAATTTGCCTTCCTTGCCCTTGGACGATCATGACTCTTTCAAAAAAGTTGCCCAAGTACTTTGTGAGATTCGTACTTGAAACTTGGACGGTTTTCTCCTTCGGACGAGTCTTTCCCGAAGGAAAGCGCCAATACATATCGGTTTTTGGACGAGCCACGCTAGCCGTTTTCTCGAGTTGGTAACACTCGTCTGTCAGTGAACCATCACAAGGGCATCTATTGCCTAGTTCGTCCTCGGTTTTTGGACGACCTTCTCTCTTTAGATCGTCCTATAGGCTTGTCTCATCCCCTCCTTCTTGGGCTAGCTCAACCGTATATGATAGACGAGCCGTAATCCCGAAGGAGAGCGGCCAAAATTGACCAAGCCTGCTTGAAATTGCTAAGGACGAGCTTTAGGTACATGGTCTAACCATGTCTTAGCCGGCTTCCTTGAGGGAGCAACACTCGTCCGGAAGTAGTGATCCCCTTACTAGGGTATTTACTACTTAACCGTCCGTGTATTTGAAAGTAAGTATCCTTTACTAAGGGCTTATTTCGGATTCGACTTTCTCTTAGAGACTTTGACGTTTCCCTTACTAGAGATTTTGTCAATTTGATTGCCATTTATGTGTTTGTCAACCTTTAGGTTGTTATACTTTGGCCGGTCTCTTCGAGGGAGTGATGTTCGGCATAGAAGTGAGTTTTTTTTTGACGCTCTATTGTTTTTGTATTCTTGTCCAAGTTATTGTCACTTTTAGACTAATAAGCGATTTAATGCCCCAAAGTGAACTAACTTGGTAAAAATAAACAAAGGCGATAAGAAAGTAGGAATTATATTATATGAATTTTGCTTGACTAAATGCTAAGATACATGTATACAATTCTTTTTTTTTTAACATGTGCCGTGGCACTTTGGAGTTACTACAAACTACAGGCTAGATTTCGATGATGAATTGAGTTAGGCGTGGTACCTCTTCGGATTATACGAGTTCCAAGTGCTTGTTGTATAACTCGTCCATCCGGATCTTGGATACGAAAGGTTCCACTGCGTAGCTCTTGGATAATCGGATAAGGTACTTCCCAATTTGGTGTTATCTTCCCTAGCTCTTTAGCCAGTCAACCGCCTCCATCTTCCTTAAAACAAGATCCCCACCTTGAGTGGTCGTCTAGCGACTCTCTTGTTAAACTCTGAGCCATTCGCGGCTTGTACAATTGCATTCTTAGCAAGGCATTGCCCACGACTTCTGGTACTTGATACAAAGCCGTGCGCAATGCATCCCGATTGGCATCTTTCGTGTACAACATGACTCGCGGTGTGGGTTCTTCAATCTCGATGGGCGAGACGGCTTGAGTGCCATAAACTAACATGAAGGGTGTCTCTCCTGTAGAATTTTTAGCGGTTGTTACGATGGACCATAACACTAGGTGTAGTTCTTGACCCATTGTGCCTTGGCATTATCCAACTTCCTTTTGATTCCATTGGATATAATCTTGTTGAAGGACTCTACTTGACCATTGGCTTGTGGGTGGGCGGCTAAGCGAAGTGAGCCTTGATTTCTCTTTTTGCCAACCAATCTTCCAGTTTAGGCGTTTCAAGCGTGGACCATTATCAAAGACGATGGGTGTGGCATGCCAGAAACGAGTTATAATGTTTTTTCCAAATAAAGCCCTTGACGTCGTTTGTTGTTATACCTCGCATGGCTTCAGCCTCTATCCATTTAGTGAAGTAGTCCACAACTACTATCACAAACTTATTTTGCCCAAATACAGGGAAAGGTCACGGGATATCCATGCCCCATTTGGCAAAGGCGAGAGGGAACAAGATCGGGCTTAAGTAATTGGACGGCTTTTGATGCGAGGTTTCCATGCTTGACAACCGTCGTATTTCTTTGCGTAGACGTGGGGCGTCCTCCTTTAAGGTAGGCCGGTAGTACCCCGTCCTTAAAGCCTTTTCTCCCAATGCTCTTCCCCCAATGTAAGATGCACAAGCTCCTTCATGGAGTTCCTTGAGAACCTCTAAACCATCTTCTCCGGTGATGCACTTGAGGAGAGGGGCGGTTGAATGTCTTCTTGTAAAGGGTCTTATCCCATAGTTCAAACCACTTGTCTCGAGCCTTCACATACTTAGCCTATACGAGATCCGATGGCAAAGTCCTGTTTTCTTGTATTCTATTATGGGCTCCATCTAAGCGCCCCTCGGCTAAGAAACATGATTTGTTCTTGGTCAATACTCTTTTTGGGTTTAACTTCCCAAAACAACATTTTTTGGCGCATCGCCTTCAGGAGCCGGCCAATTTTGAGAGAGCGTCCACTTGATGATTTTATGACCTTGGCACTTGGTCGAGAACCAATTATTTTAAAGGCTCAATCTCATCTTTGATCGAGACGCATATATTTTCTCATCGATGCTTCTTTACATTCAAAATCTCCATTGACTTGGTGGCTGACCAAGAGAAAGTCCGATTTGGCCTCAATTTCGAGCTCCTACCGCTTTACACATTTTTATTCCGGCTAGAAGTGCTTCGTATTCAGCTTCGTTATTGGACGCTTGGAATTGGAATCTTAGCGCATATTCAAACTTGTCTCCTTACGGAGATTGACAAATGATTCTGCCCCACATCCATTGACGGTGGACGACCCATCAACCATGAGCGCCCAATGGTTCTTTCCTTGTTGGATCGAGATATTGGCTCTATAATTGGGTGAGTAAGCTCGACTATAAAATTGGCCAAGGCTTGCCCCTTAATGGCTTTCCTTGGTTCAAATGATATATCGATGACAGGGCTAAAGTCGTATCACCTTATCAAAAATAACCTAAGGTCCACTAACAAGTAGTCGGGGGAAGTCGAATCGAATCCACGGGGAGAAAGTTATATTATTGTATCTCGAATTCTAATATTATACTAACTAAATGAGTTGAAAATGGGTGTGTGACTAAACTAATAGGCAAATGATAGAACTAAATATGAAGGTAAGAATCAATTGATAAAGAACTAGGACTATGGATCACTTATGCATACAATTCGGGAAATCGAGACGAATAATAACTACCCAATAAGTCAATTTATCTAGGGCACATGTAATTTCTCTCGACCATTACCTCCCTCAAAGATCACCTAGCCGCTCTCGCATGGTCGAGGATCACTATGCCTAATGATTGAAAGCCTATCACGAAATCTCTCCTCTCGAAGCGGATTGATATTGCGATAATAGAAATACAAATCGAGGCCTAATTCATAAATCTAGCATGAACGATTCAATCACGGAAACAATTGAAATAAAGGGTAATTATACTAATCTATCAATCCTTCATTGCATACATAGATCCCCACAATCCTAGAAATAAAACTACTCACTCATGCTTGAGAAACAATAACAAAATCTATGTAAAAATTCATACTTTGAACTATTGCAAATAACTAAGAAACTAATCTAATCAATAATAGAGAAAGCAAACAATAATGGAGAGAACGAGGAAGAAGATTACCAAATTAAAGAACTATATTGAAATTGCGAATAATACAAAGGGTTGATCTTGAATCCTGAATGAAAAGTAATAAAAACTAGGGTTCTTGAGAGAAAACTATGAGAAATAAAGACTAAAACCAAGAGATGAAGAAAAGATGTTTAATAAAAGTTATGAATTTCCTATTTATACTAAACGGCCCGACATTCATTAAATGAGCGCGCGGAGTAAGTCGCCCGATTGGGCCAAGTCGGCCGATCAAATCGGGCTCAACGGCGTTGCGCTCAAAAGCGAGCCTCGCCCGTCTTTGTCGGGCTATGCCGCCCGAAGGGATCGGGCTCGTCAAGCATTAGCGCGCAAGACTCCCACAGCGGCGGCCAAGGCACCCGCAATCACGCCCGATGGTATCGGGCCATGCCGCCCGATGAAATCGGGCGTTGGACTCGCTTGAGATCGGCGCGCGGCCTCGAGCACCACTCGCCCACGAACACGCCCGATGATGTCGGGCCGTGTCGCCTATCGGGCTTGACACCGAACAACGACAGGCGAGATCAAGCTCGATCGGGCCCGCAACAAACACTCTTTTTGGCCATGATGGACGCCGATCGGGCATCGGGAGCCGATGGAGTTGGGCGAGGCACCGTTTAGCCATCCCTTGGTTTCGGACGCCCGAGGATTCACTTCTTCTTTTGTCGAAGGCCTCGGAAAGCATTCTCGGGACCTCGGAACTCATCAAATATGCCTTCGAACCTCTCCATTCGATTGTGGAAGACGTAAAACAGTAGAAAATAGGGAAAAAGCTCCCTAATACTTACAAATCATCCCAAAACGGGAAAACCACAACTAGATGGAGAAAGTTAGCGTGAAATGGCTCCTAAGAGCACCATTGATACACATTTTAGCTTAAATACGGGGGAAAAACTCTACATAAAACCATAACATCAAACTCCCCAAGCTAAACCTTTGCTTGTCCTCAAGCAAGCACGACATGAATAAGAATAGGATTTCTTCACCCCTCGGATATGGAATTTTAAACTCAAATACTTCCAACTCAAAATCGTTCAAGCAAACAAAATTCAAGTTCGGTTGCTCGAGATCACCGACTACCAATCACTTAAGTAAACCATCAAATGCAGTTGCCCTACATATCATGCAAATCTTGAAAAGGTGCTCACCGAGGTGTCAGCTCCTCTCAATTTTGTGGCGGGCATAATATGTGCCCGATCGCTCAGCCAACCCAACCATAATAACCCTTCCCACTCACACTTTCATGTGTTTAGAAAGGTATAATATCACTCACCCTAATCGGGTAGAGCTCAAATAACAAACTTAATCTTCAACTTTGGCATATTGACTCGGTATTATTCCAATAAACAATCAAACATGTGCTCAAAAGGTCTTTCTCGGGGTTGTAATGGGGCTTGGGTAAAGGTACGAAAATTATTTAGGGAATGTGGTGGAAAAGCCGGAAAGGGGAGCAAAAAACACTAGTAGGACTAGGTGTGGTCGAAACAACTCCCATGGCATCAACAACATAACTAAGATAATAACTAGACTCTTGAAATTTCACGAACCTGACCAATAATTGCCTCTTTTCAACATAATTTCCAATGCTTTTGAAAGTTAATAAGTGAAGATCATAGAAACTTTTTAAATTTTTCACTATCATTTTTCACTTTTGTTTTTTTTTCCTTTTTCTTTCTTTTCTTTGTACCAAAATATCATTATTTTCCAACCGCCTACGGAATCAACCACACAATATGATATTAACTTAACAAATGCTCCCCAAAGTTAGGCTTGGGACAATAGTCAATGTAAAGGCTCAAGGTGTGTAATGTGGCTTAATATAGATCCAAAAGAAGTCATTAGGCTCAACGAGGCTAGGGGAAAAATTGATTCATTAAACAACTACGAGGCTTAAAGATTAAACAAATGAACGCCTCTATCACGGCACGACATGACTAAAGTCACCGAACTCAACGAGTACAATGCCAATACCAAGATAAGAATGCTACGAGGAACTAACACACGGGGAATAGGCCGGATATAGAGATAAATCCGATGGCTAGAATGAATCCTCACCCAATCTAACCAATTGAAGCATGCGGTTAAAATAGGCGCTTTATCAACAAAATCTACTCAAGATCAAGGCAATCATAGATCACATCACAACATCCCAATCGCAAATGCCCAACTATCCAGTATAATGAGTTAAATTGTTTTTTTTCCAGAGCAAAGTTCGGGGCACAGGGAAGCAGTCAATCTATTCATATTCAACTCGTATTTTTGTGTTTTTTACAGCAATATTTCATTTTTTTTGTGATTTTTCATTTTTTTCAAAGCTATTAAACTAACTTAACTAACCTAAAAAGAAGTAAAACAAAAAGAAAACAATACTAATACTTACAGAAATCCTCCCCCAAGCTAAACTTGGCAATGGCCTCATTGCAACAAGGGAAAGGAAAGGGACATGGACATCAGCCGCCCATTAGCCTGGATCGAGCAGTTTACTAGCCACATGTTGTACCACCGCTTGCAACTCGCGTCGGACCGTAATGCTAGTGTGGTGGCGCTCATGTAGATGAATGTGATGCTCATTAAAGTCGGGGCTTATTCTGTCAAATCATCGGTGCTATAGCCAATTGTCTTTTTGTGAGTCCCGTGAAGGCCGTTAGAAAATGTTCATCACCTCGCAATAGGCTCTAAGACAAGCACATCATTTGAAGTAGCATGGGAGGGGGAATGAGGCATGCAATCATGGATCGGTTCATCTATAACATCAAACACTATAACATGATTCCTCTAGCATTGGGCTTTTAGGTGCATTGTTTAGGCTAAACATGACCTTGTCATCCCCCACGGTCGAGTGTCGGTTTCCCACTCTTAACATCTATAAGCGCCCAGGGTGTGGAGGAAAGGTCTCCCGAAGGATAATGGGTGTTTGAGTGTCTTCCGCCATGTCCAATATAACAAAGTCCACGGGGATAAAGAATTTACCTACTCTAACAGGAACGTCCTCTAATATACCTAGGGGTATTTCACGAACGGTCGGCCATGTGCGAGTAATGGTAGTACATTTTAATTTACCCATGTTCGGTTGCTTACGAGATAGAAAGAGGCATGACACTTACACTGGCACCCAAATCACATAAAGCTTTGTCGAAAAATATGGTGCCGGTGTGACGAGGGGATGGAAAAACTCCCTGGATCTTTCAATTTAGGTGGAGGTCGGTTTTTTGTAAAGAGCGCCGCATTCGGCGGTAAAAGCCACCGATCTCCACCTCATTGAGAGTCCACTTCCTCATCAACAGTTCTTTCAAAAATTTAGGATAAGCGAGGCACTTGATTTAATAATTCGGTAAAAGGAAGCTGTTACTGCAGATTCTTTACCACCTCTAAAAACTTACCATGCGGTGGTCGAGCTTCTTCTTGAGCATCCGCTTGGGGAATGGTAGCTTAATCACCGGAGGCACGGTTTTCTCCTTAATCACCTCCATAGTCTTGTTTGCGGCTCCTTGCTCGCTTTGTGGTTCGACATCCTCGAGGCACTTCTTGTGGTTTCTTAGCAATTAATGATTCCACCTCTAGCATTGCCGGAGCATCGTGCTTGCACTTCGCTTCGAAGGGGTAATAGCATTAGCGGTGTCCCTTGGTTGCATTGGTTGCGAAGGCGGTGACCCGAGATGGCCTACTAGCGAGATGAACTAGCCAGGTGAGCTATTTGTGACTCCAACATCTTATTGTGTGTCCCTTGTAGCTTATTCCGAGCATGCGGGCTCTCAAATTGAGATGGTATACGCGAAAGGAAATAATACCTTTATGCATACGTAACATTATACATTTGAGTTCGGCAATAGCTGAGTGCGAAGGAGGTGTAGAATGATCTTTGTTGAAACTCGGTTCTACGATATCGCGAGGAGCTTGTGGTTGATATTGTTGATGTTGTTGATGTTGTGGATAATGTTGTTGTTGCGGATGCATCACATTATTACTCCTATACGAGAGATTTGGATGATCTCCATCCCGGGATTATATGTATTGGAGTAAGGATCGAACCGGGGCTTGTGTTGGGATTGTAATGTGTGCAGCTGGCTCACTAGAATGTGAAAGTGCGGGGCACTCTTGAGAGTTATGTCCGGCTATCCCACAAGCGTCACGAGATGAAAGCATTGTAACCGAAAACCAAGCCATAGCATTGACACTCATGTGAGGGGAGGAATTGTTACCTAGCTTCAAAGAATCAATCTTTTGGTGAAGAGCGACTAGTTACCGAGTCGATAAAAGAAATGGCTTCAACATCATGCTTACCTCCCTTTGTCATAGAAGAACGAATAGTAGACGCTTGGTTAGAGCGAGTTTCTCAAGGGTTCATACCCTTCGTCTACGGCTTTATCCATGAAGAACCCACCGGCTCCCATCAATTACCCGTCTCGTATCCGCATCAACTCTAGTGTAGAAAATGTGGCACATATACCACTTGTCAAACCATGATGGGGACAAAGACGCTGCGAGATCTTTGAATCTTTCCCCAAGCTTCATATAGTGACTCTCCAGGATCTTGGGTGAAAGTTACTATGGCATGACGCATATCTGCAGTCTTTTGATAAGGGTACCACTTGATGAGAAATATCTTTGAGAGCTACGCCCAGGTGGTGATGGTGGAAGCGGCTTATTATACCAAAATAGAGCTTTGTCGCGCGAGAGAAAAACCAAATAAGATGAGTTTCATCTCATCGGCGATAACACCCGGCTTGCTTCGAGTAGCACAACATTGTAAAAACCGTGCGAGTCTTTGATTTGGGTCTTCGAGATGGTAACCCAACAAAGCGATTATTCGGAACCATATTCGAACATGAGACTTGATTTCAAAGTTTGCGGCGGCAATAGTAGGCAACCGTACCTCGGTGGGCACATTATCGGGAGATGGTTGTGCATAGTCTACGAAGGTCGGTTTAGTTTCGTCACCCATTCGAGCGAGTAATAGGTGAGGCGGGGAAGCCTTGTTGTGGTGAAGATGGTGGAGAAGGTGCCTTTTGGGAAGGTGTCCTGACAGCGACAACTTGGTTTGCTTAGTTGTCTTTTTGAGTCTATGAGCGGATCTTTTCAATCTCAGGTCGAAATGGAATGAGATTTGGGGATTGCAATTTCCTACTCATACATCAAAAACACTAAAACAAACGTGAGATGCTCCAAAGAACAGGTGTTCTTTGGGTAGAGGGTTAGTGTAATACTATAATTCGAGACAAAATAAAATTAAACCGTCTCCCCCAGACAGCGGCGCCAAAATTTGACAAGCTAAAGTCGTATCACCTTATCAAAAATAACCTATGGTCCACTAACAAGAAGTCGGGAAGTCGGGATCGAATCCACGGGGGAGAAAGTTATATTATTGTATCTCGAATTCTAATATTATACTAACTAAATGAGTTGAAAATGGGTGTGTGACTTAACAAATAGGCAAATGATAGAACTAAATATGAAGGTAAGAATCAATTAATAAAGAACTAGGACTATGGATCACTATGCATACAATTCGGGAAATCAGAGATGAATAATAACTACCCAATAAGTCAATTTATCTAGGGCACATGTAATTTCTCTCGAACATTACCTCCCTCAAAGATCACCTAGCCGCTCTCGCATGGTCAAGGATCACTATGCCTAATGATTGAAAGCCTATCCGAAATCTCTCCTCTCGAAGCGGATTCAATATTGCGATAATAGAAATACAAATCGGGCCTAATTCATAAATCAAGCATGAACGATTCAATCACGGGGAAACAATTGAAGTAAAGGGTAATTATACTAATCTATCAATCCCTCATTGCATACATAGATCCCCACAATCCTAGAAATAAAACTACTCACTCATGCTTGAGAAAACAATAACAAAATCTATGTAAAAATTCATACTTTGAACTATTGCAAATAACTAAGAAACTAATGTAATCAATAATAGAGAAAGCAAACAATAATGGAGAGAACAAGGAAGAAGATTACCAAATTAAAGAACTATATTGAAATTGCGAATAATCCAAAGGGTTGATCTTGAATCCACAATGAAAAGTAATAAAAACTAGGGTTCTTGAGAGAAAACTATGAGAAATAAAGACTAAAACCAAGAGATGAATAAAAGATGTTTAATAAAAGTTATGAATTTCCTATTTATACTAAACGACCCGACATTCATTAAATGAGCCTGGAGTCGATCGCCGTCCCGGGCAAGTCGGCCCGATCAAAATCGGGCTCAAGCGAACAGTGCGCTCAAAAGCGAGACCTCGCCGTCTTTGTCGAGCTATGCGCCGAAGGGATCGGGCTCGTCAGCGTTAGCGCGCAAGACTCCCACAGGGCAGCAAGGCACCCGCAATCACGCCCGATGAAGTCGGGCGTTGACTTCGCCAAGGATCGGCGCGCGGCATCGAGCACCCTCGCCCACGAACACGCCCCGGATGATGTCGGGCCATCTCGCCCGATCCGGGCCGGACACCGAACAACGACGGGGCGGATCCAAGCCCAGTCGGGCCCGCAACAAACACTCTTTTGGCCCGTGATGGACGCCCGATCGGGCATCGGGAGCCCGATGGAGTTGGGTGAGGCACTGTTTAGCCATCCCTTGGTTTCAGACGCCAAGGATTCACTTCTTCTTTTGTCCAAGGCCTCGGAAAGCATTCTCGGGACCTCGAAACTCATCAAATATGCCTTCGAACCTCTCCATTCGATTGTGGAAGACGTAAAACAGTAGAAAATAGGGAAAAAGCTCCCTAATACCTACAAATCATCACAAAACGAGAAAACCACAACTAGATGGAGAAAGTTAGCGTGAAATGGCTCATAAGAGCACCATTGATACACATTTAGCTTAAATACGGGGGAAAAACTCTACATAAAACCATAACATCAATCGAACATGCTAAGCTCAACATCCCATTTTAACATCCAGTCCGGCGGCTTCCATCTTTTGCGAACTTGCTTCAAGGTTGGTTAGTGTAGACGAGTATACGTGCGCGAAGAAATAGGGCCTTAACTTTCTGTGGCCATGACTAGGGCCAATCCAAACTTCTCGGCGGAGTGTACCTATTTTCCGCATCCTTGAGCCTCGAGAGGACACATCCAAATATACAAAGCAGTTTCTCCCCCTCGGTTGGATCGACCAACCTAAGTAGGCGCCGAAGATGATCTTTGACTTGCTTGAAGCGCTTGCTCGGCTTCTGCCAGTCCACTCAAACTTGGCTTTCTTCTTGATAGTAGCGAAGAAGTGGTGGCACTTATCGCCCGAGCTTAGACAAGAAGCGTCCAAGGGCAACCAAGCAACCCGTTAGTCTACGTACTTCCTTTATCTTTGACGGAGATTTCATGTCTAGAATTGCTTGGATCTTTTCGGGGTTGGCTTCTATTCTCCTACGATCTACCAAGAAACCTAAGAACTTCCCCGATAAAACTCCAAAGACACATTTGCTGGGGTTCAGCTTTAGCTTATACTTCCTGAGAGTTTCGAAAGTTTCTCTCAAATCACCAACATGACTTTCTTCTTGCCGGCTCTTGACTATCATATCATTAATATATGCTTCCATGTTTCTTCCCAAGCGGAATGAAAAACGGTATTGATCAATCTTAAAAATGTGGCCGAGCATTGCGTAGGCCAAATGGCATTCTTAACCGGCCATATAATCCTTTTCCGTAATGAAGGGCGTTTTGTCCCGATCCTCGACCACATGGGGATTTGATGAAAACTCTGGTAGGCATCCATGAAGCTTAGCAAAACATGGCCGTTGTGGAGTCCACTAGACGATCCCAACTTTGGCAGGGAAGGTGTCCTTAGGACAAGCCTTGTTGAGATCGAGTATAGTCTACACACATCCTCCAAGTGCCATTAGGCTTCGGCACCATGACCACATTTGCTATCCATTCTGGATAATAGGTTTCTTTGATGAATTTTGATTCCAAGCAACTTCGAACTTCCCGGTCGACCGCCTCTGATTCGGGCCGGTCCTAAATGTCTTTTCTTATGACGAATTGGTTTTAAATTTGGATCGACATTCGGCCGGTGGACGGCTATCTCGGATCAATTCCAGGCATTTCCTCAACACAATAAGCAAACACGTCACGAAACTCTTTGTAGGCGATTAAAAGGCCCTCAAATCAAAAGAGAAGCGAAGAACCCATTCTTCAAAGTTCGTTACGGGCCGAGCCTCATCCAAACAGACATCTTAAGGGACTTCCACCGCTCTGGACGTTCTATTGCTAGTCCCATGATGGCCATCACTTCGTCGGACGAAGGAGGTTCTTCCTTGACGGGCTCATACTTTCTTTTCTTATTGGGGAGATGTTCAAACGTTTTTTCCTTGAGGGCGAGGCGTCGAGGACTCTCAATTGCCGGCTTCAACGAGGCCGCTTGGTCTTTACAATTTAATTTGAGACATTTTCCTTTCGCCAGCAACCTTCGTCTTATCTTTCCCAATTTCGGACGATTTCCGTCCGCCACCGAGCTCCGTCCCGGTCTTCATTGCATGCTTTCCATGATGACGACTTGAGGGTGGTTAGGTAACATTCCCCTAACCGCCTGCTGGTCTCCATACAAGGAGCCAATCTTGCCATCATCACACTCATACTTCATAAGCATCAAGTGAGTTACTATTACGGCCTTTAACGTGATTCAAAGTTGGCCGTCCAAGTATGACATTGTAGGGTGTCCAAATCTCGAACCACCAAGAACTTGATAAACAGAGTCCTTGAGACATCCTTCTCTCCCACGCTCGTACGGGTAAAGTAACGGTTCCCACGGGATGGATGATTCCTCTCCCAAACCCCATGATGGGATGGTGGACGGGAACCAAGTTCTTTTTGTCAAACTTCAATCTGACAAGCAATTAGCACTAATGATGTCCGTCGAGCTTCCGGTATCAATCAGAATTCTTCTTACTCTCAGGTTTACTATCTTCATTTCCACAACCAAAGGATCATCATGGGGGGTCCTCAGCTTACCCCGATCTTACTCACTAACCACTACTTTTGGGAATGGCTCGAGCTTTTGTACGATCGGCTAGTAAGACTTGGCCAAGCTCCCTGAGGTAGTTTTTGTGCCCTCCATTGGTTGGTCCTCCGTAGCGCAAATCCTCCCGAAATTACGAGAACAACATCTTTGTCCGTGCTTTCACTCTCTCTTACTTCTTAGTCTGCCGATCATCCTTCCTCTGAAACTTCCTTCCCCCTGAGGCAAATAGGAGTTCATCTTTCCTTTTCGAGTTGGATCCTCCAAAGCCTTCTTAAGGTGCTTACATTCATTAGTCTCATGACCACGGTCCTTGTGAAAGTGACGAGTACTTGCTCTTATCCCCATTTACGCGTAAGGAGTATTGGTCCTTACTGAATTCGATGGGATTGGATGAAGAAGGCTCGGCCTCTCTTTCCTCTTACTTCTTCTGGACGAAGTAGTGGTGGAGGTTATAGCCCAAGTCTCGGCCTTCTTGGGGTTGCTCTTCTTTGGGTGAGCAACCTCGTGAGGCTTCCTTGGACTCGGGATGCTCTGCCTCGGCACACTTCGGTGGCGTGTATAAACGCTTCGGCTTCCACTTAAAGCCTTGGCAAGAGTGGTGATTTTTCTTTTTAACAAGATCAAACTTAAAACTTCATGGCCTTAGACCCCCGATAAAGGCGTCAAAGGCCACCCCGAACATTACGATCTTGAATCGCGAAGGGCTTCTAGGTTGAATCGAAGGGCTTCTAGGTTGAACCTCTTAACAAAACTTCTAAGAGCTTCTTTAGGTCCTTGGACGACCTTGCCTAAGTGCGTGCTTGTTTTTTCGCTCTTGCTTATTGGCAACAAAGTGACTAGTAAATAAGAAAATGAATTAAGTAAAATTGTTGGCGGAGATTGGGCGGAAGATTGTTAAACCATTTTCAGAGCTACTCCCTTGAGTGGTAGGGAAGTTCTTACACCAAGTAGCATCATCTACTCCTTGGACGTACATCCGATGTTTGTAGCGAGATAGGTGATCGATGCAGGTGCATTTGTTCCATCAAAAGGTTCTATGGTAGGGAGTTTAACCTTTGGGAAAGGGGATGCCTCCATGATCTGGCCGAGAATGGAGTGGGCAGGTTAATCGGAGGGCTCCCAGTTGCCCCTCGTGGGTATGTACTCCTTTCGATATTCCTTTAACACCGATCGGGCGATGTGTGGGCGAGTCTTGGACGCCTAAAAACGATGGGTTGAACCACCGTCTTCTCTTGTCGTGGACGAACAAGAGAGAGACCTAAACTTCGTCCTTCCGCCTTGACGACAACCTCAAAGGATGGTCTCTTAAGTATGGTGTAGACCCGGTCGCGATCGTTGTAATGCGGCAACTTTCTTCGCCTCTAGATATTCCCCGGCATCTGTTTCCATTCGGTGCCGGCTTGGACGGAACATGATCCACGGGGCCCTCACCACGAGTTGATTCGGTCCATCTTCCTACGCCCGATCACTTGTCCCTCCATTTTGCTTTCCTCTTGTCGTCC
The DNA here is from genome assembly GCA_947646795.1 of Beta lomatogona. Lineage (NCBI taxonomy): Eukaryota > Viridiplantae > Streptophyta > Magnoliopsida > Caryophyllales > Amaranthaceae > Beta > Beta lomatogona. Next base: position 6,428 of record CANSNZ010001256.1, on the reverse strand, counting down.
TCCTAGATGGTTCTGACGAGACAGGTCGACTAGGACCTAGACGGTTTTCTTGGGAACGTCCCCTAAGAGGAGCTAGATTGTTAGCGGGCGCTCAGGTTATGATGGAAAAACGAGTATGTTGCTCTTAATGCATTCTGCGGACGGCTGCTTTGCCATCTTAGTCCGAAAGTCATTCAAACGTTCTCGAGGTGGGCGGCGAGTCATCGGACGTTCAAGATTCTCTGTATGACGAGTTGGCAGCTTGGTCCCGGGGGACATTGACGATAATCGGAGGTGCGTCCCTACCGCGAGGCGGTCTCCCATGATCTAAGTGTCTTCGACATTGATCAGAAAACTTCGATTCCAGGCAACGTTGGACGATTGACAATCGGTCATCGTTGCGTCTCCCCACGAACGACGCCAAATGTTTAGTCTCCTACTTGTCCTACAAGTAAGCTATAAGCTGAGCTTTCTTGTCTAGCAAGTAAACTAGTATCCCTTAGATGTTCTTCCTTGGAGACTTGTGCAACAATGTCTGAATCAACTTAGTCAAGCCTGAGCTTCGTTCCCGAACACAAAAGGGACCCACCCTGGAGGTTTGGGTGGTGGTTCCCTCCAAGTTTAAGTCGGGTATCGGGAGTTGTAAAGAGAAAGTAGATTTAGAGAGAGAAAGTGAGAGAGTATTTTCTGAGTAACTTTGCGTTGTTTGCATTGAATGATCTTTCTCGATTTCGAGGGGTATTTATAGTGATGGTAAGATGACGGCTATCCTTAAAAACTACCCTAGAATGGTGGCATATGATTGGCTAAGTAATCGAGATCATGACACGTGGCGAGACCATGATTTGTGAGAATTTGTCAACCAATCACTTGTAGCCACCATCAAGGGAGGCTCGACTAGCCCTTAGGCCGAGGAAAAGTGGGCCCTTTTCTCCCCAGCGGAGTGCAACCCGAGGGTTAAATTATTTTCTTAATTTGTAAAAAGGACACGTGTACGGCTACGAGTGAGCCCAGTGTGTCTATTAAAGAACCGTAGATTTTTAGGCTACAACATAATCATCTAATTGATCGGATTGTAAGATTAACAATAAAAACACTAATCAATTAGAGATATCAATAACTAATCAAACCATCAATATACATCAATCAAGAATCATAGCATATAAACATGGATTGCGAAACCCTAGGGTTTGCAACTAAAACTAGAGACAAAGAGAAAAGAAAACTAAAACTCGACCTAGAAAATAAAAACTAACGTGAAAAGGGAGAGGGGAGAGGAAAGAGTGAAAACCTATATAATTAATACTAGGTAACCTAATATGACTAGGAAAGTAAGTTACAAAAATAAGGAAAGCCGAAATATCATTAAATACGCGGAATTAGTGATCCGCGCGTACAAACATATTCCAAATTCGGAAAGGAATAACTCCTTGACTAGAAGTCTCCTCGGGGTGTGCCACCTATTGTTGTAAAGCTCTTCAAGTCTAATTTCCAAATATACTGGAATTACTTGATTCTAAGAAGCATATTAAAAGTTATGATCGGAAGAGTAGACATGACTCTTTTTCACATTTCTTCTAATGATTTTCCTTCGTTTTCGCTCGAAACTCGTACTATGACATATCCCTACGATCCTTATGCATTGTATATTCTTTCCAAGTGCTCCTAATCCTCAAGCTTGGCTAATTATACTCCAAATACGTTCTCATTACACGAAATTCATCAAAAACAAGAAAGCATACCGAATAGGAGTAGAATAACATAACTTTAGAATATGATACAATAATGAACCTAAATATGAATTTAAATGCTCTAAAATGCAACCTAAATGCACCTAAAAACTATATATAAATATGACTACTCAAACTCTCCAAGCTAAACCATTGCTTGTCCCGAGGCAATAAGACATAGACACGGAAAATGTAAGACTGACCTATAATATGGGACTAGAACGAGGGGTTAAACACTCGGTGAAAACACAAGAGATATAATAACTACACTAAGCTCAAGCATCAAAACAAGGTCGAACAAAACCGCATAGCATGTCATGTATCACAATTAACTCTCTAATCATACCACATACCATCTCTCCTAAGCTGGATTTAACTAAACTGACGACACCTCATTATAGTCATGTGCGCTCAAATCTCTCATGTGTTTAGAGGATAATTAATGACACTCGACCTAGACAAAGTCGACTCGGATGATGCATATACTCTTTATCTTTGACTTTTTGACTCACTTAATACTCAACAATACCATAGACAATGATCGAGAGGGACTTTTAAGGGTTGTAATGAGGGCGAGGGCAAAGGTATGGAAAAAGAATTTGGAAATTGTGGTGCAAAAACCAATAAGGGGAGGCATCATATAGCGAAAATATGACCGTGAAAGTTCACAACAACTCCATTCAACAATCAACAATCTCAAAAATATAACCAACACTTTTTCTATTCAAGAAATTCAATAATAACCCTTTTATTTCACTTTATTCACAACTCTTATTTTTCACTTTTGCTTTATTTCATTTTCATTGTTTTTTTTTGTATTTATTTTCCCACTTTCAATTAAATTTCCAAAGCTAACTAAACATATTTTCCCATCCATCTAAACCACAAATAGAGCTCTTCAATTCAATACAAACCAAACCAAAACTAATACTCGGCTCCCCAAGCTAGGCTTAGGGCACAAGAATCAAATGAGGCCAAGGCTTGTAATGTAGGTATCAATCAAAAATAGTCGGGAAGGCTCGGCGGGGCTAGAGGAAGGATAATATGAAAACAAGAATAACTTTGGAGCTAAGGTCATAAAATAAAATGCCTCAATCATATCAAAATGTATGCACTATCAAATATCAAGGAGTACCAAGTCAAAATCAAGATCAATGCGACAGCGAGGAACTAATCACACGTGAAAGAACATAAGCCGACACGAGGACACGCCGGTTTGTAGGCACGAAGCTCACTTGGGTTAGGTTGCACCACGATAACGTTCAATCGAGCCGAGAGAGAGTCAATTAACCTTACCACAAACAATCAGTGCGAAACAATTGTGCTATGAAGAATCATGCTCAAGACGAATGACGCTTAGGAAATGTAGTAAAATATCAACAAAGTTCTCAAATAGTGCCAATAATAGTCCCACGGATGCAAACTAAGATGAGATGAAGTCTAATATGATATGAAATATGCTAATGCAACTAAGAAAGCGGTACAATTTTTTGGTTACACACGTAAACTCCCGCTCTAATAGCGGTGCAAGGCGTGCAACATCCTATGAAAGCAATCTACACTAGAAAGCGATAAAGGATAGAATATCCCTCCCCAAGCTAGAAACTACAGTGTCCTCATTGCAAGAAACAAGATCGAGAGAAAGGGCGCTGAGATGAACCCACGACAATCATCGAATCACCGATCACTCCCACCAAACACCACAATTCACCACTAAAACGCCATACAACTCCCGATAACCGACCCGGTAAAAGAAAGTTGTCACAAGAATTCAACAAGTATGACATCTCAAGCGAAATTCCAAGCAAAAAATTGAAAGTCGATCAAGGATATGTACACAATATAAAAAGCTTACAACCCCATAGAGCGTCGATTAAGCTAAAAAAAAATCTCATTACTTCTTGCTTCTTAAGATCAACTTGGAACATTATTGTATTGCCAACTTGCACAATTCCTATAACAATTCGCAAACAAAATAAAATAAAAAAATGTTAAGAGAATGGAAAATGAATAAGAAAAGAAAACTAAAAGAAAATGGAATAAAAAAAGAAAAATAAAGAAAAAGGAAACAGAAAGAAAAGAAAGAAAGTCAAGAGAAGTAGGGGTTGGCTGGTGTGCGAACAAGAGGAAGGCTGTGATGATGGTGGTTGGCGGCAGGGCGAAAGCGAGAGGGAGAGAGAAGATGCACGTAGTCCGGTTCGGCCCTAGCGTGTGGTGTGATCTTTGGAAGTGACACAGCTTATTTGTAGGCTACGTGCGTTAGGGGGAAAAAGGTGGGTGTCAGGATGCGCAGACTATACGTTGGTGGTAGTGCATCGACGGTACTCTGTGATGGTGATTGGAGTGCTGATGCGAAATTTTGAAAACTCTCGCTGCTCGGTCTAGCAAAAAAATAGCCCGGATCGGCTAAACTTTCACACAGTCGAGGCGGACTCGCCGGGTCCCAGCCGGGCGAGTAACACTTAGCAAATTTTTTTGTAAAAATCTCCAAATTTCCAAAATATGCTTGCGCGCCCGGTGAACAATGGCCCAGATCGACGGCAACCAACACCATGACAAACTCTTTTTTTTAATCTCATTCTATTTACAACAAACACAAAAAAGAACACACCAAAGTGAGTAAAATCACTCAAAAGGATGAAACATAGATAAAAATCAAAATATAAAGTAAAAGAAAAGAGGAAAAAAAGTGAAAACTCGAGTTGCCTCGAGAAGCGCAAATTGAAGGTCTTGCATGACCGTTTAATTTGGACTACTCATAATAGTTCAATGCTTTAAGAAGCATCATATGTTCACTGCAAACATCTCGAGCATATTATATAAGAGTGGAAAGGAAAAATAAAATAAGTAAGTTCTAAATAACTATGAAAACTAAAAAGAAAAATCAAAGGAGAAATTATAATTACAAGATAAAGAAGATGAGAAAATGTTAGTATTTTTACATGACTCAAAAGGAGGAAAAGAAATTAAGTTTACATTAGTTACATGATCATAAGTGTCATTCAAAGAGGGAGAAAAAAAGGAGCGATGGAGGATATAATATAGGGAAGAAGGTATAAGATCCGAGTTTTGAGAGAATGGAACATGAGACTCAAAAAAGATGGGGGAGTGGTACCGATAAAGACTCATAAATCACCTCATGCTCCAACTTGAGCTTTCCTCCAAAGAGAATTTCAACTATGGCTTCTTCCTCTGAACAAACATTCATCACATTGGTCGTTCTTTCAATCTTTTCATCGTCCCAATAACTCTCATTTATTATCCACCCCTCATTATCATCATAAATAAACGGGTTGGAGCTAGAATTCGAAACGGTTGACATTCAAATTGGAAAGAGGGATCAAAACCATTTACTAATGTCACAGCACAAGAAGAAAAATCATGAGAAGTAGGTCGATAATCGAACAATATGGGGATGGTGTCATGTCGGTTGGGGGTGAAAAGAAGCGGAGATAAAGACATCTCCCACTCATAAAGTATCCACTAGCCAACCACACAATTAAATCCCAACAATAATCAGGTGATTGGAATAGAAATCCCCCAATTAGACATTGATTCTACCATCATCCAAGTGTCTTCATTTCAACCCTTCATAAACCACTTAGGCACGTATCCCACAATTTAACTCCATGATTAGGACCAATGGGAATCACCAGGCCTATGATAATACTTCCAAAACAACTTCATTCTCATGCGTGGAAAATAAAAATTGCTCTAGAATTACTAGCATGAACATAGGGTTCACAAAAACATATGAGGTAATTCAGGAGAACTCATGCAAAAATCGAAAAATTTTGATATGGCGTATCAAAGTGCAGAAAACATGAGAATTCCAAGAATTATCACTATATTGGCTAGCAAAAGAATTATCCTCATCATCAAAATAGCATGATTCCATGATAAAAAATAAGTTATTAAAAAAATAAAAATATTCCCAAAGGAAAAAAAAAATATATACGGTTTAGTCTCACAAGCAATAAAAACTAAATAAAACTATACCGTCTCCCCGACAAAAGCGCCAAAATTTGATGGGGTACAGCAGTGCACCTATCAAAATAATTCTTTTGCAAAATATTCCTAACAATTTAGTAGGGTAAGTAGGGCCGAATCCAAAAAGAGATGGTCGCTTTAATCTAGCTTCTAAGATGGAGAAACTGAAGAAGATCAAATATTATAATTAAGGTTCTAAACTAATAAAATATGAAAATAAAACTAAGACGATCTAGGGCAATGGTTCACCATGGTACATAACTATAATCTATCAATATCATCAATAGTCCAATTCATCAGATATTTAGAGCACAGGATTAATCCTACGGCCGGGTCTTAGCACTCCTAAATCAACATATACGGTACGATTTAGCTAACATAATTAGATTTGTTAATTGTTAGGTAAACCTCTAAAGGTAAAATCTTGGTCAATACAAACAATTATTAGTAATATTTAATCAGACAGTCGATCAGATTGTAAGATTAACAACGAAAACACTAATCAATTAGAGATATCAATAACTAATCAAACCATCAATATATATCAATCAAGAATCATAGCATATAAACATGGATTCTAAACCCTAGAAATAAAAACTACTCTATCATGAAATAAATAATGAAATATAAATCTCCAAAGGAAAGCATAATCAAATAAATCATTGGAAGAAACTAATATAACTCATAAATTAATGAAGAACATAAACTAGGGTTTTGAACTAAAACTAG